>CM073772.1:54180523-54367619 GCA_037158775.1 Hetaerina titia
TGAGTAACATTTCTCTTAGGGCATAAGTTAATCACAGTTTCAATAATTAGGTAATTTACATTAAAATATATGCGTGTACTAAGTTACGAAATATTCCCGTCAAATCCTTATTTTATTCCTTCTTACAAAACTGTCAATTATAACACGTCACGATGGAACTCTTGGCCATACAGGATGTAATTAAGAAAAGACCGGACTGGTTTTTTTTTTGCTCAAGCCGTTCAACGGATCGGCACGAGACGCAGTACGTCATCTAGCGACACATTTGGCAACTAAAACGAGAGGTTTTGCGTTTGTTTACGTCGAGTCGTTACACAGCAGCAGCGGTACGTGTCTTAACCGGTTCGTCGCCGAGTGCAACGGCAGCAATCAAGGAGCTAGAGGAACAGCGTGTGTGCGTGATATTTATTTTCAAACTTGGCAAAAGTGCTACGGAGACATTTGTACATGCAAGGTTTTAACTTCTTAGTTGAATTATTATGTTATCCAAATGTTAAGAATTCAATATAAATTCCTCTCTAAGGATACCGGGTTTGTGAAGAAAAGATCGATTTGGTTAGAGTAATTTTGAAAGTAGTTTCAATATTTTACCTTATTAAGTTATAAGAAAGCAAATAATTTCATTTCAAAAAATTATCTAAAGAGTTAGAATATCATTTAAGAATTACAAAGGCAATCTGTAAAAATTGATATCACATGATATTTGGTGGATTTTGAATAGAGCAAAAATTGTTAAGGATAATCAAACAAATGGTTTGTGAGGTAAATAAGTCTTTTTTCATTGAAATGATATTTAAGGTTCAACAGCAGTAGTTTTAAGAAAGGTGCCTGACAGCTAAGATTATTTGCGCCATAGGGAATTGGTGGGAAAGGTAGAAGGGTGGAAAGAAAACCTGCGTTGGTATTAGCCTGATCTTGATGAAAGGGGCCAAGGGGTCCGCAATTCAACGTCCCATACGACGGGCGGCCTATTACTCAAACTACTCTCCAAAAAGCACTTCAAACAGGCATTGGGATAAGGGTGAAAAATATCCGTCGTCTCTAGGATTCGAACCCCCGTCCGCTGGGCGGGAAGCCGGTACGTTAGACACTGCACCGTCCCGAACCCCTTAAGATACAACATTTTACAGCAACAGCGCCCAATATTACTCTTCCCAAATGGCTACACTTTCTCCAAATCTTATCGAAATATGCCTTTAACTACTACTCCTACGATCTTATATCTTTGGACTTTTAACTTGATTTATACTGGCATGCACTGATATTTATAACTTTAAACATAGTCTCCCCCACATGAGATGGGAAATCAAGATAAATGCAACCGTTTTATAGACATTGAATATAGATTTAATAGACATTCACAAGAATTGTTGAATTGCTTTCCTTTTCTAAATCTAAAATTCTTCAATAATACCCATATTTTTATAGACAGATACCTTTCGCCGTAAATGTAGGCATAATCTACACACATGTGGTATGCGGGGTCTATTTTTCCAGGGATAGGAATTTCATACCATTGATGTTTAATGCATGTGAAACCTATTCAATAATTCATTATTTAGTATTTGGTGCAAATAATAAATTTGATGTGATTGTTTTAACTGATTTCAATATTTTTTACTAAAATCCCTATTTCAGTGGTATCACAAGGAGTGAAAACGAATTAAACCAAGTGTGAACACAACAAAATAAAAATTATCAAAAGATTTTTAAAAAATTATATTGAAATAACGCTCATGAATTCTTTGTTGTTGCAAATTATAAAAAACATTTAATTTTGAAAAATTTTTGATTAATGAGTAGGCATGAAGTTGGAAGAAGGGAAATAATATTGGGGACATTTTAGAGATTAGTACCTGCGATTAAGATTAAAATAGAAATTATTAGAGCTAAAAATTTTCATTTAACTCCTTTTCACTATCGCAATATTCGTCGCCCTTCATCTATCATTAATTAAATGGGTGTCACTGGGAAAATGTTTCGGAAATGTTTTATGGGAGCGTATTGGCGGAAGCTGTAAATGCGAAGGAAAATCTTATAAAAAATTCGTGGTTGTTACGTGTTTCCGTAGAGAGGGTATGGTTCTTATTATGTGTCCTCAATCACAAAACAAACATATATCCCTCCCACATAATGAAAACTTAACCAAAATTTTATTGAGATTTATTAATGGATATGTTCAATTCAATATATTTTATTTACTTGTCGAATAGCTTTTGAATAAATTAAATTACTAATGTAGGGCACTCGCTACATTTTATATGTTATCGTCAAACCTGGAAAATTGACTTTATTGCTGCAATGTTTACTAAAATGTCAGCACATACCATTGGGAATACACGATAGTTCCAAAATCTAGGCTCAATGCATTAACGAATTTTCATTTGAAATTTTGATCATATCTGCGATTAATGAAAATGTCAAACGTTCAAAGGAAAATAAACGACGTGCTAAAATAGTAACTATGCATGGAATTCCAGATAAATTCATAACAAATAACAAATTTAAAGAAAATGAATGTCAATGTGCATGATGCTTAGCACCTAGAAATTTTAGGTATAGTGTACTGCGTGTGTGACGAGAAATTATCACTAACGGGTGAGAATTGAAATATATGCCTTATTGCAAATCAATACTTTTGGGGCCATGACTTTTATGCATTGATATTCTTCATCTTCCATTTACTCTGCTCATTAATCAGCTCAAGAGTTAGATATACTAACAAATTAAATCCCCATGTTATTTCCTGGGCTAACTATTCTGGATAAAAAAGACAAATTAATAAACATTTTTATCAATAATACAATCCATCCATTACAATTTATGGCGCAGTATTTTGGAAAAGTATAATACCATCATAAGATTTAAGCTTACCAATTAGGATTTTTGTATCATATCCTTTGCCTTATCTCTAAAAACTAGACCAAATCATGTTTTGGAAAATGATTTTTTTTCAATTCTTTTGCCTCCTTACTCATTTGAGAACACATTTAACTCACTTTTATAATGTATTAGCTTCAACTCTTTTTGCAAAATATGATCATTCCATATGGACGCTCGCTGAAGAGAGTCGTTAGGAGAAAGTTTACCGGTAAATATACGGAGTAGCATTACAAAATTGAATAAGAACGATTAAGGGACTGTAAACCGTATTTTAAAAGCGTTGTTGAAATTGGCGAAAAAGTAATTCCAGCTTGAAAATTTGTTGATTGCGCAAAGGTATTTCACAATGACAATTCTCCGAAAAGGAAACCAAAGATTAATTATTGGTTGACTATGGTAATTGTGAGTGAATAGGACATGAAATTTTACACGTGAACAATTAGAAAGTATTCAATAGTATCAATCATAAAAGTGATTACCATGAAAAATAAGCTGTTGGTGGTGTGCTATCTATTTAAGCGCAAGGCGAGTGTTTGCCCATGAACGATAATAATATAAATAAGTTGAAAAATAGGACCACAAGAGATTTAGAAGCTGAAGTACAGGATACAAAGATATTTTTAAAATGCAAATTCATGACATTTATTATTCGATATTTCTTCATGATTTCGTATTTTTTACTTATTATCCCAAAAATGTTAGTTGTATGTGACCTTAGTAAATTTAAACATGAAATATTATTCACCATGTTAAAACAACAAATACAAGACTCTATATCATTTGCTTTGTCACGGAACACAATAAATTGGTTAAAAACAACAAAACTTGATTTGGACTCTTAAACTGATGTCCTCGCAGATGAAAGAGAAGTACGGTATTGGTGTTAGTTTCAGTTGGTAATCAGATACATTCTCTGCATGCGACTTGAGTTATAAACTATTTTGAATGCTTTTTAGTTTTCATAGAGTTTTATTATAATGAATACCATCTAAAACGCCAGAAATTTGGTTACACTCTCTTCATTTTCAACATTTTTCATTCAACATTTAACTAGTAAGGAACGTTTGTACTGAGTATCATGGTATTTTTCTGGGATAGGATATATCAGGCATACGTAAGATCAGGTAAGAAAGTATGGGTACAAAACATCTGGTGTAGACAGCTATAATAACTTGATGAAAATACCTAATGTATTAACGAATATGAATATGAAATACTAATAATAAAATGAAATCTCTTCATGCTAATACCTGCATTGTTCAATTTTTTAATTAAATTTCCTTTAACAAAAATTATAACCTGCTCTTTTTAGTCAATAATTTAAAATAATATATGTTTAAATATTTGATTTACTTTAAAGATATTTTTGATTACCACCAACATTTTTCCAATTATCTTTCTTTTAAAATTTAAATGACTGTACGTCCAGAGAGAGAAACACTTAAACGAAAATAAGCTCAATTATTGTTTTAATTCGATAGATTACATAATCACATTTACTAATGGTCTTAGAAATCGCTGAAGTGTAATTACTGATATCGTTAATCTCTCGTTACTGTCGGTGGTCTCTACCACAAAGCTTCTTGAAAAATAATTTCCTGCCTGGCAGGATAATAAATGATATTTCGTCGTATATTAATGATTTTAATAGGTCGCCAAAAGGCTATGATACGTTTACAGGATCCATATTAATAGCTGCACAACTCAGCTCTCGTATTCGATAAGAATCTCTCTTCCCTACCCTATGGTCCCGTTATTTCTTCGATTTCACCCGAAATTTCAACACCATCCGTTTCCATTCGAGTCTGCTGATCTATCGAAGATCGGTTATTCCTCTTTGATGGTCATGCAAGAGTAATTGCACAATAAAAACGAACTTCGCTAAGAGGAATGGCACTACAAGTCGTAGAATCGCTGGCCGATTTTTTGTGTCTCTCCGTCAGTGAAATTAAAACAGTGTTGAATAAACGTTCCTGATATGATTTCCTTAGAGTTGTGGAATTCAAGAGGAAAATTACCGTCGTCATAAATTATAATAGTCATTATCATAGTTTTTTAACCGCTTTATATTTAACAGCACCAATCAACTGCACTTGGCTGGATATATTGGATATGATAATTTAATTACCATAGTCCATCATGGAGGCGCTCAGAAACATAACACCAAGTCATTTTTTCCCGCCAGAGAGAAACCCTGAGGTGGACAGATTATGCGCACAAGAGTTGCTTTAAAGTGCTATGATTTCCTGTCGTTTTCCATCTAGAAGCATTTGTTTTCGCCATGGTATCGTCCCGCCTCGTTTTTATGATTTCTTGGTGTGAGTGAATTTCTTTACCTCACGGATGGGTTCTCGTACCCGAAGGACAGAGGGCGTAAAAGTACTTTTCCGCGTTAGAGGAAACATTTTACGACGTAGATACTCAGAAGAGTTATTACTTAACTGAATTCATTGTGTTTTTAACATTTAAATGTTTGGTATTTTCAGCATGGCTCAGTGTTACTTACGTAGGTTATCGTCGTCATTGGGGAACATTTTTACTCAGTGTTCCTTCTTTAGCTTGTCAATTCTTTAGCTTTTTCAACAGCACGCTATTCTTTAAGGACAAGATCTATTTGTGCTTTCCAAATCTAGATTTTTGCGACTGGAATCAGGGTAAAAGTACCAGTGGAAGGAATAACAAAATTATCTCTTTCTAGTGATAACTACTTCGCATTTAATGCTTCTCTCATTCCCCTTTGCTGAAATGGTTGGTATATTACGCACACAACGTCTCCTTTTATTTATCTCTCCGTTTCTTCCCTGTTACATTTTCATGGAGCACTTTCCATCCATGGTCTTTTTTACGATTCTACTGATCCTTGGATATTTATCGCAAAACATCTCTGCAAATTTACATAAACGTTTTGATTATTGAACCCTGAAGGCAAATATATTTTATGGTTTTATCCTGGAAAAACATGGAAACACCATGGCGTTCTTGTATATAGTATGCTAATATTATGTGTTTTCGGCTGAAGGCTGAGGTAAATATTAAAATCAACAAATGCGCATGAAGATTGTATTACTTTTTAATGAAAACAGTTATCTATTTAAAATTTGGATCATCATTATCATAAGTGATTTAATATTTTTTTAAGTATTTAATACATTGGGACCGATTTAAAATGTATGGGGAACCAAAATGTTCAGATATGTTTGAACTGAAGAGCTGAAAAAGTTATAAAAGTATTTCAGAGTTCACATATTTATCAGCACCCTACCAAGGACACGCGAAGGATAGTTTGAATATTTTTTTCATCTAAAAGATTTCACTATTGTTTCCACAATGTCAGGTTAATAATCTTGATTAATTATATGAATAACTTTAAATTATTTTATTAAATTTATTTGCATTTTAAATATGAAGGATTGTGTACAATAATCATGTTATCAACGTTTTCCTTCCAGTAAACTGTTTTTGTCTTAATTTTTGATCTTCAAATGGCACATTGATTCCCCATCTTTCGTCTCAATAAGCTGTCTCCATACAATAACAAAACCTACGTATATTTAGGTGGGAAATAGTTTCCAGATTAATTTTGCAGAAGTATTTTAAGGTAAAAATAACGCTAAAACTTTTAAAATTCCATATTAAAACTATTTAATACAGCACTCAACTTTTATTATGGCCAATAACTTCAGGTAATCTCCCAAATATTTTGAATAGCAAAGAAACTTGGTTCGTCTATTCAAACTTTTTAGCATGACATTTACAAAGTATTTTAATTCTTTTCAACAAATATATCTTTTAGGGACAAGGGGACAGAGCTTTTAGTCACGAACCAAACATGACGGGCGACCGGCTTATTTCCTCTAATGTTTTATCCTAACACTTCGGGCATAATCCACCTATTCAAAGTGAGGAACTCTTCCCACCAGAAAGCGGAGCTGGACAGTCTGTGAGTTGGAAAGCATAACAAGCTAACGTCTTGGTGACTCACTTCATCCCTGAGGTCAACTTTCTCTTGTTATATAACTTTGGAAGAGATGATCCATCGTCGCTTGGGTTGGTCCAATGTGGGGCGAATTCCAGGTCGCGACTCCCTTCTCGGCGGTGGCCTCGGGACACCGAGGGAACCCCTTGCACCCTTTCTTCTATACATGCATGATCGCAAAGCCTGCCCGTTAAGTTCTTGCTTCGAAACAAATACTCGGGGTTCTACAATGCCTAGAGTGACCGCCCCTGACTGCCCCTGACAGTAATGGAGCGGCGAGAAGAGGGTAGTGAGTTGGTGTGAGTGAAGAGAAGGAGCGTTTTAGGAACTGTTGCCGGGCACGAAATGGGAGATTGGGGTGGTCGGAGATAGGATAATACGGGGGAGATAATGGAGTCACGAAGAGGGGAGTAGGCGGAGAAGAAGAAGGGTCAAAGAGGAGGGCAGGGTGCAAGAAAACCGATGCCTGAGCGTGAGGGGGCAGGTGGAGAATATAGCAGACCCCTGGCCGCCTGATGGAATGATTGCACCGCTAACTGGGAGTATTAAATGCTCTATATTGATAAGTTTCACGGTTTACAATGAAGATAAACGTTCGAAATTCCATCTTATCTAACGGAATAGGATCTCTCCGTAACGAGGTTGTGGTAGCGTCTTCCCCTGCCAAACTGTAGAAACTTTCAATTTATTAGAGTTTCCAGGCCGAATTTTGATTCCTTTTAATTTTTAATCATCACCCAAAGACAGGAGTAGAGAATAATAAATATTTTCCAAAGTTTTTTCTAAATTCATTAAGAAACAGTTTCTAATTTTTCCTGTACCTATTTCGATATATTTAATAAATAAACTGGGAAAAAAAAAGATTTTTAATTTTAGTTCATTGGTTTCAATGTATTGTAAAACTGAAATATTTTTATCTATTAACGTGTCAGTAATATACTAGATTATTAAACTACAGGGTGGCACCCAAAAGTGGTAAAACTGATTTTCTCTGGCGCGAACGGAGCGCTGGAGGGGGGTCTGCCTGGCAGAGTAAGGTGGAGGGGGCTCTTAGCAATAGACCGACACCAGCCTCAGTCACCTGCGGGCTGTCGTTGAGTGAGGACACTGTTTTTAGTGAAGCAAGGTTTTTGTCCGCGTCGAAAAACAAAATAAATCTGAATTTAGAGCAACGTTATTCCGTGAAGTTTTGCGCGAAACTCGGGAAGACGGCAACTGAGACCCTCGATATGATCAAGCAGGCTTATGGGGACACGGCCTTAAGCCGTTCCACAGTGGCACATGTTGTTTAAAGAGGGTAGGGAGCTCGTTTAAGACGATCATCGCTCCGGACGGCTGTTGACGGCAAGAACCGACACGAATGTGGACAGAGTAAGGACACTGCTGAATACAGACTGACGCTTAACCAGGGAAGAAATTGCAGACCAGTTGGGTCTGTCTGCATCCAACGGCCAACGCATCATTTCACAGGATTTGGCTATGGGCAAGGTGTGCGCCAAGATGGTGCCGAAAATTCGTGTCATGACGCGGTCGTCGTCAGACAGCTCCTGGCCAAATACGACGTTGCCACGTAGCCGCACCCACCATATTTTCTTGATCTGGCACTACCGGACTTCTTCTTCTTCCCCCTGATGAAAAGACAGCTCAAGGGACGACGTTTGGACTCGATAAAGGCCGTTCAACAGGCTTCGACGAGGGTCATCAACGGCATCCCCAAAGAAATTTTCCAGCGGGCGTACGGGGAATGGGGGCAACGTTATACTAAGTGTGTAGCAGCTCAAGATGCATACTTTGAAGATTAAGTCGATGTAAGTATATCGTTAATAAAATTCTTGTGAAAAAATCAGTCCTACCAGTTTTTGGTGTGACCCAGGATATTTATCCTTACAAATTCAAAGAAAATGTTGGAGATGCTGCGACAGTAACATTAAACGAAGTCATCTCCTAATGCCCTTTCCATTTCAGCAAGAGACGAATGATTTTCACACTTCGACATTGTTGAATTTTATCATCCTGCTAGTTTTTCCTGTACAAATATTTACAATTAATTTTCGTCATTCCTCATCTTTCCCAGATTCAAAATACCTTTTTTTCTGTGGAAATGGAGCAGAAACGCTTTTAACTTAAGAGGCAAGGTTAATTTAAAATTGGAAAAAGATGATAATGGCCGTAGAGATATTGCGTATATATATATATCCTAATTTCTCTTGAGAAAGGTGGTTGCACCACCGAAAATTCGAGAACTAATGAGTCCCTCTTTCGTGTGTTTGGGTTTCTGTGTTTGCTGTGACTATTTAGTGAGTTTCATTGTGCACGTTCGTGGCTTTTCAGGGAAAGTGAATATATATATATATATATATATATATATATATATATATATATATATATATATATATATTAATTAGGTAATCTACCGGTTAAGGTAGGTTTTTGGATGGACACAACTATCAAATAAACATTTTGTGACTCCCCACCTATCAAACTAATCTATATCAGGTCCCTCTTCATCTCGGTGTACTTCTTTCCTCCCTTCATCCCGTCCAACATCCCTATCCTGTTCCTACCCTTACCTCGCTTGCCCAACATTCTCCCCTCTATTACCCTCTTCAACATTCCACTACCGTTCAATACGCCTTTCATCCATTTTTCCTGCCTCCATAGGATTTCTCTCAACAAACCCCTCTCCTCCCCCACCATTTCTAGTACTTCCTCATTTGTTTTCCTTTCGGTCCATTTCACCTTCTCCATTCTTCTCCACACCCACATTTCAAAAGCCTCCAATCTACGTCTATCCTCCTGCTTCAGTGACCACGTTTCCGAACCGTACATAGCTACGCTCCATATCAGAGTTTTTATGAGTCTTGTCTTAACATCTCTACTCAACGTCCCCGTCATCAACTCTCTCCTCCTTTAAAAAGCCTCCTTGCCTATTGCAATTCTTCTCCTTACGTCCCTACCACTTTGACCGTATTGGTCCAAAACACTTCCGAGATATGTAAACTGTTCTACCTGCTCTATTTTTTCCCCGCCTATTTTAATATTTAGCTTAGCCTTTTTCTTTCTGGAAAATTGCATAACCTTTGTTTTATTAATATTGATTCTCATCCCATATTTATCGCACTGAACCTCCAATTCACTCAGCAAAGCTTGAAACCCCTTGGCTGACTGAGCAACTAATGCTTGGTCATCAGCAAACCTAACCGATTTTACAAATTCCCCTCCGACTTTCATTCCTACCTCCAGTTCTTCCCATGCCTCTTTAATCATTTCCTCTACATATACGTTGAACAGTACCGGTGACAATGGGCAACCCTGCCTTACCCCTCTCCTTAACACTACCCATCCGGACTCTCCGTTCCCCACTCGCACCTGAGCAGTCTGAGACATGTACAGGTTGCGGATCAGTCTCCTGTCCCTCCAATCCATTCCTATTTTCTGCAATACACGCAATAATTTTTCCCAATTCACTCTATCAAACACTTTTTCGAAATCTACAAAACAGGCAAAAACGTCCTGATTGTATTCTATATTCCTCTCAATTAGTGATCTCATTACTGCAATGGCATCACGCGTACCTCTTCCTTTCCTAAACCCAAACTGATCATCCCCTAAGTAATCATTTGCCTTACTCTCTATCATTTTGTTGATGATCCTGAGAATAACTTTTTCTGCGTGGAATATCAAACTTATTGTTCTGTAATCCTCACATGACGAAGCCTTTCCCTTTTTTGGAATAGGAACTAACACCGATCTCACAAAATCTTCCGGCCAGATTCCTTCCTCATAGATACTACGAATCAGTCCATATATGGCCTTCTTCCCACCTTTCCCTAACCATTTCAACATATCTACAGGAATATTGTCCACCCCCACAGCCTTATTTGCTTTCATCTCCTTTAATGCCCTTTCTATTTCATCGTCGAGTATGCCTGGACCTAAGCTATCTTCTTCTACGTCATGTTCCCTTTCTATGTCTAACCTTGTCGGCCTAAGTTCTTTACCATACAGTGTTTCTATATATTCCTTCCATTTCTCTTGGATTTTTCCTGGTTCAACTATTGCCCTACCCCACTTATCTTTAACTGTTAATGTATATATATATATATATATTTATATATTCCCTTATAAGTAACTCAATTAAGAAAATATTGCACAGCAAATTGTTAGTAGAACACAGGACTCTTGCATTCGTCCTCGAACTAACAATACTAATTCTGGAACACAAGATAAATTAATAGACAGTGTCTGGTGCCCCAGTGGTTGTATTTCGTTCTTATCTCCTATACTGAGCAATTAGCTAGGTTAAGTGGAGCCGAGTAGTAACGTGTGATTGTTAAATTCCGGGAAAATGGAATAGACTGATGTTGAAAGAATGAGATAATACTTGACTTATAGAGAAATATGCTGAGGATATATGCTCAGTCCAATGGCTAAAGGGATGTGTGTATGCAATCAGGTCAATTTTATAGCGTATAACTGGTTTCTATTGAAAAGAGAAAATACTAATATGTAAATATCTTGAGCACTTACCTTTCCTTTTAACTTGTCCATCTTCTTTTTTCATTTGATACCTTTTAAAACTTTCCACAGAGAGGGTATATTTTTGAATATCCAGAAAAGAAATTATTTTTTCAATTAATTTTCATCATTTCGGGAAATGCCTCGACGTTTCATCACTCTTTCTTGGTTCACCGCGGTCTCAGTCCTGACATCAACTATGCTTGTCACCAAGTTTCACTACATTTGCGTAACTTCGAGATTTGATATTTGAAACTTTAACAGAGAAGTAAAAGGAATTATACCACCTCTTGCCCAACTTTATAGGTCCTGTCAAATTTCTTTGCTTTGGTGTTTAATTAAATTCAAACTAAATATCGGTCTCAGTACTTACGTTGATAGCGCATCACCATAGCAATGTTATAAAGTAAAACTTACTTTGTTGTATTCACTTTGGGTTGCGTTGATTTGGATGCTGATTGCATGCTGTTCAAATTTGGGTACTCAGAGTTGACCTCGATTATTCTAATGCTGTGTGGAATAACTACAAACATTGCCCAATGGTCCTTACATACAAAGTATTGACTCAGAACACTTACTGAAAATCTCGCTAGCGTAAATAAAGCATTTTTAATAGAGTAATTAAAAAGACTGTAGATTTCACCAAAACAAATTTTGGTGCGACCGTTATATTCCAGCTGATAGATAGTTGACGATTTTGTGGAATGTGAAATGTAATATAATACAGTGTAATATATGAGATGAAATCTGTCCCTTAATGATAAATTTTGGTGAAATCTACTAAGTATTTCTAATTATTTCGGATGGAATTTCCAATTCTGAGCCTGTAGCTATTGGATTTTCTCAAATTCTGTATCATAATACGTTGACATTATTTCATCTAACTTTTATTTCATTGTTCTTTTGTTACTTGCATCTCGTCTCAAATGCGTAGAGAATTATTTTACACATAGATACTGCAGTTATATTATTATAGTATGAAGTATGGTGGTTGAGGATATTTCGTCTTGTGAATTAGGACTAATGAGTGCAGTAGTGTGCATTGTCAAGGCTATAAAAAACCTGCTCTAATCCGATAGAATACTACTTATATAAAAAAACTTTTAAATATTTTACATATTTTTAGTATTCCACAAGGAACACTTTTAATGGCGAATGGTTTAAAATGGCGAATTCTGAGATGGTCAAAATTATTTCTGAATTGAAATTCAAATAATAAACAGGGTGTCATTGAAATATTTGGTTATGTTTTGTGACCACCTTTTACAATGACTCTGCGTCATACACACTTGTTCCATTACATGCATTCCGTCTAAGATTTACAGCTCCAAATCTGAACATCAAAGAAAACGTAGAATGGGCCTTCCGGGAGCATAAACACTCGCTTCAGAGTGACGTTACATGGTCAGTCGTGTGTGCAAGAATCTCCTGAATTGCGTCATCGTAGTTGATTGGAAAAGAACTTTGAGGCTTTAGATTGTATTCCCTGATAAAACTGCCGGAAGGCCTTTATGAACATATATCACCTTGAGATCCACTAAAATACGCTGAACTCATACGTGCCAAATATTTTAGGGCCGACCTCTCTTTATATGAAACTCCTCAAAGCCATTCTTCGTTCGAACGAAATGAATCGTGCTTTAAAACCAAGGGCTCAATTTAACGTTGATTTATTAAGGAAAAGTAAATTATAATCTGAAACAGAGTATTTAATTCTGTACAATTTAGAGATACAATTTTAAAGCTCAGTCTAATCATTGATGGTCATACAATTAAATAAGTGTAAATGCTAATTCCAGGATCATTTTTTTAAATTTTTTAAAAGCATTTTATCGCGACGGCGAACGAATTCATTTCATTCCGAGTTTTTGTATTAATAATTGTAGCTAATAAACCCCTCTCTGTATTCAAACCTTTAATATACCCTCTCTCTCTTCCACCCAATATAAATTAATGCAATATTGTTTATAATATTTCAAATATACCTTTTGGCCATATAGTGGCCATCTCTTATTTTACTTTATGATATTACTATTTCGGTACAAGAGCCATTTTATCATGACGCTGCATAACATTAAAAACTCCTTGTCATTAGGGTACTATTTAAAGAGATTTTGCTCAATGAAGTAAGGAAAATTTCATGTTTTTCACATCATTTACCATTAAATATTAATTAAATATTTTTGTTTAGATATCATTAATTTAAGCTTGGCGATTATCTCATTAGAAAGGGTCAATTTCAAATCAATATCCTATTTATTTTTTCCATTTTATCACTAAGAAGACGCCAGTGGCTACAAAAATGTGTGAAATAATAAGACTCATCCTCTCCTTGGCCCAGTAACAGTGTCAAATCAGTTAGTAAACAGCAGTGTTGTCGCCCACCCACCGCAACAATCAACTGGGAGGTTCGAGGGATAGGTTAAAGTTCAACTCACCTTTGGACATTACTTGTGCAGAGTTAACGCATTCAGGGTAGAGGAGACAATTCCGTTTTCTCTGTCACTGGTGGTCTATCAGGAAGATCTTCAAACAAAATATCATATAGTTTCGGTGCAGTTAAAGGTACCTAAGTGAAGGTCTCGTCGCCCGGAATCGAGCCTGATCCCTCTGGTGTGTAGTCCGGTACTGTAACAAGTCGAACAGTCAACCTCTTCCTTTCCAAATATCACAAGAGTGCGAAAAAACGTCATCTTGTACAATATCAAACGCGAATCTAGCTTTAAGAGCTCAAAACGGTGGAACTGTTATCGACTTTCCCAAAATCCGCTATCGTCAAAACCCCTCCCATTCGTCCTTAGCAAAGTTCTATGTGCTTATGACGCGACCTGCCCTTTCGTCGTGCACTCTTTTTCGGCAGGGATAACTCACTTTCTTCCTCCCATCTTACATCAAAACCTCGCCCACCGCCGTCCTCTTCCATTTTGGGATGATCTCCCAGAGGCAGTGCTTTCATTTGCCGCTGCGAAACAACCGTATCCATAATGCACGTTACAACCTCTGACTTCCTCATCTGATGAATGGTCCTGCCGTTACTCCCCTTAGTCCCTCGCCAGAAACCTCCTCCTCTTCCTCTGACCTCTTCTTTCTCCTCATACTCTACCTTATCTCCTCTCCGTGGCCACCCCATCTTGCGGTCAATCTTTCCTTTATCTTTTCTCCCCTCAATCTCCATCTTTCTGCCTCCAACAGGGTCACTATTTCTTTCTTCCTCTCCTCTTTCCGTATCCGTGTCCTTAACTCCATCATCTAGCTCACACACAGATGTATTCTTCCACCAAACATCTCCGATTCTCCCTCTCTCCCTCTCTCTCCTTCCACCTACTCACGACTCTTCGAAGCTCCTCGTCTCTCAATCCCTTCCTTCCTCCGTTAATGCCTGCGTTTCTCTCGTGCACACGTTCCGTCTCGGCTCCACACTTCCTTTCGTGTCCGTCCGTCTCTCTCTCCTCTTCAGACGGAGTGTAAAACAATATCCCCTACCCAACGCCCGTCTCTTTCCACGCAAAAATCCCGGTTTCCTTGACCTCGCCCACTCTTCCAGCTCCGTGCCGCGCGATAAAATGACCGAACGCGCCCCGGACTCGGCCGTCTAAGTCACAATCGGATCCCGTAGTCGTAAAACTTTAAATTTTCCCAAGAGAAGGTAATGAGACCTTTAAAAGTTTTGATTCGTGGAAGAAATCGCTGTTCCGACTTTCCGCTATCTCTAACTTCCATTTATCTCGTTTTATACATTTTCGAGCTTCTCTATCTACATACTATTCTTTAAATCTAAATAATGAAATTCAAAATGGACTGTAGGAGCAGTGAAATATATTAATCGCTCCCCTCCCCAATGAATTGGTTGCTAGGGAAGACTTCTCAGTGTTAATTTATTTGGTGTGATAATATTCGTGAATTACTTAAGCTAATGTGATACCGAAGGAACGGGGTAAATAAACATCGGATTTCATTCAACTTATAGTTTCTATAGGATCTAATTACGTAATTGGCATATTTAATTGCATTGGTGTTGTTTCCAATAGGAAAGATATGATTTCAAGCACTCTAATTAATGGAATATTTGTATTAAGAGATGCAATTGCTCACATTTCACGCATGCATTCAGAGGGAAGCGTCTGTGAAAATTCGTGGTCGTACATCGGCGTATCAGTTTCATTTATGGCAAAGTTTTGTGTTTCCTCTCACTTTGCTGTCAATCTAGACTAAACTCAGTTTGCGGCTCAATTTTATTGGATTACAGTGGGAAAATAATGCATAGCAACCACAAATCAGGTAGAATGAGAGAGATTCAAAAAGGATAAAAAATTTACTTTAAAGGTTAAAAATCTTACCAATATATCTCATCCTTACTTTTCCTCACTCCAATAAGCATCTAAAGTGATATATTACTTCATATATTCATGGAGAATTGGGGATTTAGTTGTCCACTGTTAAGTAGGTTGTGGATGAGCACAAACTGAGCACGCCTAGATTCTTAGCCTCGCCTAGCTATGCACAACCTGACATCCCACACTAGATATATATTGTTTTTGGCCTACTTTGACGATTATTTGGTACCTGAAAGACTTGTATTGATTTTTAGTTGGCGAAGGTTATTATTTTTCTTTGCAGTCTCCCTGAAAAACAATTTAGATGGAAACAGTTCCATTTCAATAATTTAAAAACGGTGAAATATGCCTTATTTTCATTTTCATGATTTCATGTAAATGTACTCAAGTATGATTGGTCCATTTAAATGTCAACTTTAAGCTTTGAGCTCTATTTGAAAGTTTAAACACGAATAATAATTAATTTGATGGATAACTAGAGACTTGAGTTGACTAATGAAGTAGATGGGTCATTTCATTTCCAAAATAAAAATGCACCTAATTTGAAAATAAGTGCAAAACTCTTAGTTCTGGTTAAAGACATGCTATAGTTACTGGTAGATTATATATTTTTTTAAATATATGAGTACTGTGCAGTATTTACTTTATTTTAGCCGCAAGGTTTTCATAATTTTTGGCCCAATGTGTAAGTCATTTTATTTTCTAATCTGCAATTCTCTAGGGTAATTAAATCCTAGTTTCGCTGGACGCATATCCATTTTAATCTCCTGCAATACTTACATAATGAAAGCGTTCAAATTATATTACTGAATTGATTTCTGGGGAAGATCAGAATAAACATTTTAAAATAATAAGCTCGGAGGGGTATAATAGACAGCCAACTAAATGGCCACGAAGTAGATTTACTATTGTCTCTGCACAGTGAGCACTGGTTCATATTAACTTTAAGTCGTGTAAGATCTTTCAGCTTTACATTCATCAAACGACTAAGGAAGAAAAATCAAAAAATAAATTTATATTGCTGCTTCGTACGAGTTAATATCTTAAATTAACTATGACCATTAGGGGTCCGGTGTAAAAGAGGTGACATTTTTAATTAAAATATTATAGAGGCTTATCGTGCACCATTACTTTAAAATTTCGATATGATTTGATTGTGATGCCGACATTGTGATCCAATTTTAAAAATCACAGAATTAAGTCCCCATAGAGACGATGTTTTTCCTACCACCTAAATTAACTAGAAAGATGCAAATTATGTAAGCTACTCATCAATTTTGGAATTGATGGAGTGATGAACTCATGGTACGCGTACGCCCATTTCACGAGGTGTCCATTTCATATGCATCGCTCTCTGATAACACACCATCACGGGTGATACCTTTCTCTCGCCGACTCCATCAACAGTCCGGTGAGAACATTATCCCATCATAGGCTTAAGTCTATGCCTAGATGAAGTTCTACCAAATTACTGCACTTAAGTATATTTTGCGCATTGAAGAGATTTTCCTCCGCGTGAATCGATAATGCGAATATGCTGTTCTTCTGTGTATCATTTTCCTTATTAAATTGTGAGTGATTCGCAGTCTCACGCAATAAAATTCAACCTATTCCACCAAATTTTAATTTTCCAGTTTTTTCATTCATGTTCAATTCTGTCATTCCAACACGTTTTTGATTTTCAGCAGATTCCCCAAATTCACAAGCTGTGAATCATCTGCTTGCCTTACTCCTATCAAATCGATAGATTAAGAAAGGTGCTAGTGCGAATTTTTTCCATTCACCTGTGACCCTATAGGATTTTCTGAGACCCTCATTTTCTTTTGACCTTAGGTTAAGATGTGCTTACACCTCAGATGGCCTTGGGTTGGGTTTTCGCTGGGGGGGAGGGCGTTAAACTACGTGGCTCTCCCTGAACTTTCGATTCAAAAGGACTAATACTGGATTTCGGTTTCGTTTCTACTTAGATCAAGCGTGTCGTACGCTTTCACCAGTACCCCAGTGGGGAGGATGGACCTAGATGAATAGACGAGTACTTGTAAGTGACGCCAGAGAAGCCAAGAAAAAAGTGAGATCCCCTGAAAACCAAGATCCCCTGTCTCGCATTGCCATCGCATGAGCAACATATAATGTAATTAGCGTAATTAAGTACGTATTTGAAGGCTCTAGGGATGTTCTAGATATTCATGGAAGTCTCTCCACTCCTCGAAAGTTTTATTTTGTGTAAACTGCGACCAATTTTGCTTTAATAGGTCATATTATAGGCCAAAAGGTTACTTACCAGGTTGAAAAAACTCAAATTTTTTGCCAAGGGAACTGTTTGTACGCATAATGTATTTTGCCTGTACAGTTGCCTACCAAAGTCACTTCGATTGGCATATTAATGAATATTAACTGCAGTTAATGAATTGTGGATCATTTTTAATTTCTTGTTTAAAGAACTTTCAATGTGGGCCTCATGTTAATAGTGAATTTTGCATCGATCATATTTCATCAAAACGTATAATTTTTTTTAAAACCGTCTCAGTCATAATGTTATTTAAGCAATTCAATAATGAATTTAGTCATTTAATGATTTCTAGATCTGCTACTCAAGTCTGTATTATCAAGTGAAACCTAAATAGGTAAAAACTTAATAAGTGGGTTGTCTTAAAAGTTTCCGACTCAGAAAATTTCAGAAAAAATGTCTTATATCTTTGTTAGGTCGGAAATTTTTTAACTTGTATAATTGAATGAGATATAAGTGATAATAAATTATTTTTCATAGATATGACGAATAAAGAATAGCATATAAAACACAATCACTTTGCTATTACCCTATGGAGACACAAGATAGTATAATGTAAAAGAAGAGGAGTGACCGAGAAATATAAAACCCGGGTTGAGAAAATATTTGTATCCAGAGAGATAAATATGTACATAAAATAATGGAAGGAAGACTATCAGTTGACCACAAAGAAGTGAAAAATAAAACTCAGATGTTTTGATGGGAATATATCAAGCAAATGTGCTAACGAAGATATAAATTTACAGATAATGTAAGGAAAAGGCAAGTAAAATATGAGGTTAGCTTCCAAACAGCAGCTGGTGACATTAATTATGCGTTATTACAAAACTCACACCTGATACACCTCAAATAGAAACATACGTCAAATAATTACTTTACTACATGGAAAATAATTGATTGAAAAAATGTATTGCATCTTCAGAAAAAAATTTCAATCAACTAAAAAATAACGGTTGTCATGAGGATTTTTAAATGATTGAAATGAAAATGTTGATTTACACTGAGGAGATGGAGCATTGCGTGTAAGCGGAGCATCCTTCTTAATCAGGCAGAAGTGATAGATAGGCAAATTCGGTCCACTTTAAGGAGGAGGGATTAGATCACGTGGCACTATCAATTCCATCGACTGCACCTCCTTCGCACGTAGGTCGACCATGTATAATGGTTTCACATTTCACTGCGTGAGAGGCGGGTACCTTTTTGGTGTTTCCCCCGCCGCTGGGCTGGACGAAAATATTCTCCTCCAACCCCTCGTTCTCCTCCCATCTCTCGCATTACCCTCTCACAGCAAAAAAAACCCCTTCGCCTGCCACCGCTCTCCCGCCCACATTGTGTTATTCCGTCTAACCCAGGGGAGATCCTTACACGAAACACATCCCCACCCCACTCTCTAAAAAATATTTACCCTCTCGCCATGATCTACACTCCCGATGTCACTCTCTAACCCTCATTCAAGAGCCCTTACTCCCTTTATTACTCAACAGCTTGCTACCTCTGATTTAATCAACTAACTTACATCTTTTGCGCAATTTTTCTCCAATGAGTCATTCCAAGAGGGTTGCTTTTACATCATGCTCACAAATCGTTTCTCTTCTCTTATCCCATTTGAGCCACGGATTTTCTACGCATGTCATTTTTGTTACGTGCCCGCTGAATCAATTACCGTCCGTGCATTTCCAAATATTCGTTGACTATCTATGCGTTGCGACCCACCACCTTCCCTACGGTAGACCCCCATATTAATACAGTTTCCCTTACGGGCATCGTTTCAAAGCGACTGCGAACGCGCAGCCAAGGCTTGTGAGCGGAAGATCAGATGGGAGATGGGGAAGGGGAGGGCGGGTGGGTGTAAGCGGAGGGTGGAAGGGTGGTTTTGGAGAGAGACAGGTATAACAGCGATGACCGCCCGGGGACACGAAGGGAATGACGGAGCGTGGGCGAGACGGGGATGGTTGAAGGGCATATTCGATCGCGGTGGGGCTTAAACGACCGTGATTCCCTCCTCCCCTCAACTTCTCCCTCTCTCTCTCTCTCTCGGCTCAACGGTTTACTGAGATGCTCATCCCTTAATTGTCAAGGGTCTGAAGTAATCTTTGATAATTTTAAAAATGATTCTTATAAATTGTGCCCACTACCATCATATTATCTTCTAAGCTTCTTATCATTGAAATTCATTATTGAATTCCTACGTCAAATTTCAAGAAACTGTTACAGTAACTTTTAACGGAGTCACCCGCTATGTGTGCATTATAATGCAACAATTTCAGAGAGTAAAAATCATCCCGGTCAAGGCGAATGATTTTTACTCTCTGAAATTGTTGCATTAGAATTCCTACGTGTTTCCCATTGATGGAACAAATTTAGAAAATTTTAACTACTCTCCACGGAACACAAGTGTTTTAACGCGTAGCCCCAAAAACTATTCATAGTTTTTCGTAAATAAGAGCATTACACATTCTGTCGTCAATATTATTTTTAGTCATTATACTATATGGTCATGAAAACGGCGAAATCAGCCATGTTTGAGTGCTATCATTTTTTAGAATGCACAGAATATCTTGCTCTCTATTTCATCTGCAGATAATTTTTTGGCGTCAATGTTCAGTGCTATTTTTTTCTCTAGAAATATTAATTAATATACTTAAAAAAGTTCAGAAAATTATGCTATGCCCAATAATCTGAATCAGACTAAAATCAGTTGATTCACCTTCAATTGCACTCTTAAACCTACTCAAGTGGAGTTACTGGTGTGAATAAAACTTTTTCATGTCCCTAATCATGAAAATGTCCTTTACAGGTTCAGAGTGGTCATTTCCACTTTTGAAAGATACACTTAACTCTATGCCTCTTTTGCGGAAACATGTTTTAAAAAAAGGAAATATGAATATTTGGGTTATTGATTAAAAAGGACAAAATGATCTTAAAAATAATTGATTACCTATTAGTTTATAAATATTCCAGTACCCAATTACCCAATATTAGAATATCATTAAGCTTGCATTTGCAACTCAGAATATAATTGGTATATTTTTTCAGGAAAATTGTTTTAGTTATTAAGCCAGTAAGTTTAGTAATTGTACCATATTTTAGACTGTTTAATCATTACAAGAAATATCAAACTACCGTTTGGAAGTATATTTTTGCAAGATATGAACGTGATTACATGTTCCTATTCTCTTATCAACATGTTTTCTACAAATAAAACTATTTTTTATTCCTAATTTATGGCCCATGTATAGTTTTCTATGTACGGCGCGGAAACGTGGTCGCTGAAGGAGGAGGATAGACGTAGATTGGAGGCTTTTGAAATTTGGTTGTGGAGAAGAATGGAGAAGGTGAAACGGACCGAAAGGAAAACAAATGAGGAAGTACTAGGGATAGTGGGTGAAGAGAGGGGTTTGTTGGGAGAAATCCTAAGGAGGCAGAAAAAATGGATGAAAGGTGTATTGAGCGGTAGTGGAATGTTGAAGAAGGTAATAGAGGGGAGAATGTTGGGCAAGCGAGGTAAGGACAGGGACAGGATAGGGATGTTGGACGGGATGAAGGGAGGAAAGAAGTACACAGAAATGAAGAGAGACCTGATGTAGAGTAGGTTGCTGGATTGGGTTTTGTTTGGAGTCACAAAATATTTATTTGATAGTTGTGTCCATCCAAAAACCTACATTAACCGGTAGATTACCTAATAATAATACAATAGTTTTCTATCCTTTTCTTCCTTCCAATCATTCTTGTGTCACGTCCTTGATTTCCAACCCCCTTCACTCTAAAAATTCGTCTAAAATCATACTAGCTCTAAAATTTCCATCACCCAACATTTCTGTCTTTAGAAGTTCTCCAAAACCTTTCCGTCTTTTTCCTTATTCTGTATCTATTCATATTGGTCTTGTTCATTTGGCATATTTATACCATAATATTCCATTTCCGTACCTCGACAGTCTCTTATCCACATGAGTTCTCTATCCGCCAGGTCCGTCTCCACAATTTACACGCTATTGTCAGGGAGGTAAATTTGCCTTGAGATATTTATTCATTTAAATAAATTTAGATCAAACTATTAGGTTTGGTACATTTTAATTTATTGAAAATAAAAAGACATATTAAATTCTTCACTTGAAGTAAGTTATTTCAACTCTATCTATATTGCCTCTGCACTGCCCCTTTCTAATGCGTCATGCCTCCCTCTCTCTGCTGACCGCTCATTCACACCTCTCCATTATCCTCACCTCCAATGCCGTTTACGCCTTCCTCCCTGACCTCAATCCTCTCTCTCTGTCCCTTCACACGTACCCTTCGCTCTCCCATTCACCCTTTCATGAACCGTGCCTCCGCCACCCCCTCTTCACGCACTCACCATTTCCTGACCGTATGCACACGGCACCCATTCAGCACTTTGCGAGGATGGCAAGAATGCGCAGAAACGGCGGCAGAGTCTGCGATGGTGTGAGCACTTACTTAAGCCTCATTGCAATCATGAGGCTGGTTGAGTGGACCCAAACGAAAAGATGGATACATTTCGATAGAAAAGGGTGCAAAGTTTTCTTTATTTACGAGACACCCATTACTTCGACCGTCTCCGACAAGATACTATACTTATTTTTTTTTGCGATAATTCGGGTATAAATACCTTAATGGTATATTTGCTGTTTAACTTTCTTTTCATTATTTTTATAGCTCAAGAAGGATAGTAGTTCGGTGGTAGAGCACTGGCCTTAATCACTTGCGGGCTTGGGTTCGATTCCGGGTGACTTCTGTAGGCACACTAAGTTTTACTAAAGTCGTATGGTTTATCGGCCACTAGAGGCCTATTTCTCAAAGTTACCAGCGAACCTAGATTCCATGTTGTTCCAATGCACCTGCTGGTGGTAATAAATGGTGCTGGCACACCTACACATTTAGCTAAGTTAAAAATTTTACACTGACTTGAATTCTATTTTCCGAAATCATGCAAATTAAACTGAAGCATTGAGTTACGGAATCAAAATTTTTATGTGAAACCACAGGTGGCACAAAAAAACCATCTCCACCCCAAAACAGCAGCTCGTATGTACATTTTACACTCCGCTGGGATTTTTATTCAGTGAGCTGTGCCCTCATCTATAAAGCAAACATTCGAAATGACAACAGAGATCGACTTGTGGTTCACTTTCGCTGTCGTAAAATTTGTTACACTTCCGTTTTAGTCACAATAAAATAGTGTTTGAATATTCCGAAATTGAATGCTGCCGTTACACTTAAATACATTTCTCACACATCTTTGTATTTCCAATTATTTACTCATGTACAAATCGCTCTAGAGTATATATTGTATAAAAGTCTAATTATTAACTAATGTGCAAAGTTGAAAAAAAACATGTGAATACGGTCTTTCGTGGCCCACTAAGAACGTATGGGAGGGCATATAATCAAGAATTAGGTTAGGCCAGAGAGACCTGGTGTCCCAACCTGAGTGATTGCAGCACTAGCCGATATGCCACACCACCATCGTCGTGACTTCACTCTCTCAAAAGGGCGGCCCGAATCAGGCCTCCTGTGGGGCTCAACGCTCGCAGGAAAAAGAAGTGAGGGTGGGCATGGGGAGAGCGGAAGCACGGAGTGCCGGGGCTCGCCGGCGACCAGAGCGGTCAAGGCTCACCGATACAATGCCACCACCCCTCCCCCGCAGCTGCCGCGGCCACGTTCAAGGGGATCCCACGCCACCGGCCCCACCGCAGTACGCCGCGATCGCATCCTCCTCCTCCGTTTATTTTTTTTGCGCCCTCTACTTGCTCCTGTGTCGTTGCCATGTAAATATTTGAGCAAAGTGGATACAGGTTTTTAAAGGGAATCCTCCACACCAGAGACCTGTCCTCCCGAACCATGTGAGGCGCGCTTGGCTCCATTGTTTTTCCAATGTTGCTCTTTGAGTGCGCGTAACTTTTTGACTTTCGGCTTAAAGAGGCGAAAATATTTATGTTTCCGCTCCTCGGGGACCTTTCTGTTGATTTTTTTTGTTGAAGAGTGGCAGTTTTTGTGGGAGAGTAAGGAAATTTATTTCCTTTCATGTGATCAAGTAAATATTTTGTCGCTGATGCTCGCCTACGAGCAAAATTACTGCATGGCCTCCTTGTTTCAGCGAAATATATAGGCACTCATTCGTACTTAAAACTTAGGTTATGCACACTTATTTATCTATGAATGAAAATACAGCCTACTGCTTCGCTTAATCAATCTTCTTTTTATGCAACTTACATTGCAAATAGAAAACTGAAAGTTAATTGTTTTAAATCGAAATAAAACATTTAAACGAGTAAAATAAAAAACTATAAGTAGAAGAAAAATGATGAATTGTTATAATTCAACTAATTAACTTTGTAACCAAATACTTTGTAATGTCCATAAATATGTACGTGTATGCGTTTGTGTAGAATGCAGTCTGTTAACAAGAAATAATTTATTAGAATGGAAGTAATATTCCTCAGAATGAGGGATCCCTAAAAAAGTGTGAGAATGGCACTGGCACTTTGATCGTAAGAGAATATTTGAAAACCTTCTTTGAATTAGATGTATATTGTGAAATTGTTCTATGTTATTTAGATATATAGTCATATATGTTGGTTTCATCTTATCTTTTTAGAGGGTAGCGAAATATTTCCCTTTAGATCAACTTCGACATATATAATACACAAACATACAAATATCTATATATATATATATATATATATATATATATATATATATATGTATATATATATATATATATATATATATATATATATGCATTTACGTGTTCTCTATTTTTATTTTTGTGTTCTACTCTGCCGTCCTAATGTTATATTGCTCTATTGAGTTTTTCTACGTCATCGATACACCCACACACACATAAATAAATATATATATATATGTGTGTGTGTATATATATATATATACATACATATATATAATCACATTGAAATGGTTAGAAAACCTCACATAATTTAATTTAATTATTGTGAGCTATTGTGGCTCGAGAGCTTATGCTAAAAGCGCCGATGTTTCGGAAGATTGTTGCAAAAAGTAGCGAAGGATACCTAATTTTTATCAACCTAATCGATGAAAAGTACTTGGGAAGTTTGACGTACCAACTTTTCGGAAGTGAGCAACAATGAAATAAGGACTACCTAAAAAGAATACAAGATCTCGATTTCACATACATGACCCTAAGTGCTCGCAGTTACAGGAATCTTTACTGAAGACTTATGATGTTGGCTAGTAAGTGACTTGCATTATTTCAAATTGCATGCATGAATCAAATCAACTATTAACAGTGACGCAAAAGCAATTTCTCAATGTCTGAGCTGAAAAATACACAGGGATGGAAGAGACGCCATGGATAAGTGACGGGCGAAATCGGCAAAAAAAAGTATCAGATCGTCCGTCGAATCAATATAAGAGCCACCCTTGTTCACGACCATTTGCCCCCATTGATCCATCCATCCCTCGGTATACGCGCATGGAGAGGGTAAGTGAACATTATTAATGCGATGTCAGGAGATATTTTGGAAACCCTTCAAACTCCCACCCACCTCGCCTTTGCGCAATAAAGAGACGACCTGACTTTGCCATCGACTCCTAACCTGCCCCTCTCCCACCAATATACGCCACGCCACGCCAACCGCTCCTCCCTGCACCCACCCGGGAGCGAGATTTCGTCCTCCTCGCTCCTACCAGTTATCACCCGTCCTCCTTCCACGCACTCTGGCCTCAAACCTCCGAGACCGAGCCGCAGTCCCCTTTTGGCACATATTCTCCCAAACAACCATCACCCGGGAGGGAATGTCAATCCCCAGCCACTCAAGGGCCTCCTCTACCTCCCCATTATACACGCCTTCGACCTCCACCGGCCTGGACTCGAGGCCACCGGCTCGGGTCCAAGCCCATCTCCTCTTCACCTTGCGAAAATTTTCTTCCTTTCTTTCCCTTCCACTCTCATCTTATTATCCCTCCAACCTATCACCTCTCCGTGGTAGATGTAGTAGTTATGTAGCAAGGGAGGTGACCGACGACCGAGATAATTTACGTTATTAGGGATTGGTCGTTAAATTTTGTAAGGTACTGAGCTCAGGGAATGGAGAAGTGGAAAAAAAACGAGGCATCTACATTAGATTCTCTCAATGAAAAACGTCGATTGGCCCACAGTTAAGCATTTCATCCGATGATCAAGTATTATATTTCACTTCAGATATGTTCCACATCGACCGCAATCCGGGATCAAGATATCGCTGAAAAATCGTACTGTCTGCGGTGTTCGAACCCGTGCCCTCTGAGTAGGAAGCCAGTGCATTAGTAACCCTACCGACCCAATCACCCTCACCTCTTCGGGAAGAAAGGAATGAGGAGGGGTTGGTGAGGGACAGCCACCCCTACCCCATTCTACCCCGTTTCCCCGGAACCATCTTCCCCTGAAAAATACCACCCTGCCAACCCTCCTTACTCACACCACCTCCACCCCTTCCTCCGCCCGCCAAAATCCCTCTCCCGCACGTCAACGCAATCTGCGCCCTTCCAACTTTCTCCCTTCCTCCCAAGAACCACGCCCTCCTCCCTCGCCTTACTTTCTCTCTCCCCTCCCCCTTCCGCCCTCCCGTCTCCCATTCTCCCAACCTTCCCTCTTTTTCCGATACCACTGCACGAGATGTGCCCCTTCTCCGCCTCTTTACCCCTTCGGAAAAGGCCAAACTTCGTGGGGAGCGCAAAATAAGATAAATGACGTGGAGGCTTGGGACGCCTTTTTTCTTTCTTACCCTCTCTCTCCCTCTATCTTTTTTCTCCTCTTTCCATCCACCCGCGCTTTCTTTGCCCCCCATCCGGCACAATTTTCCCTCCCAACTTTAACCCTCTCCACGCCACTCTAGTCTTACCCATCTCCGAACCTTCTCTTCTCTTCTGTAGGTTTTTCCAACCATTCATCAAAGTAATCTTGTAAAAATGTACAGCGAACGATTTTGTGTGTTGCTGGCGAAATTTTCCATTTTTATCACATGTTCACCTCCGCCTCGCATCATGGCATGCATTTTCTCTCAGGTAAATATCAGCTGACCAACAATTTTTAAGCGTGTAGGAAAGCTAGTTTACTAAATGGAGAAATGAAAATATTAGTGAGAAAGTTCAAAAGGGCTCAACGTGAAAACGGCGGGCATCACAGCAGTCATTCAGAGGTTTCCATTTCAACTTTCGCTGTCGATCAAACCGGTCTCTCTAAATGTGTATTTTATAACGTGCGCTTTTCCGCGATAAATATAGGTTTGTTTGGTCAGACGAGAATAAATTGTTTGTTTAATTCCTTTATTTTTACCAAAATGTTTTAATATTTTTCTCGTGAAATGCATATTTACTAATCTTGACAATTGTAGCTGGCTTGTGGGTATTTATTGTGAATGCTGATTTGCTTCGTGGGACCATTTGAACCAAGAGAAAATAAACTGCTCACTCTCTATTTGTCTCTCTTTCCCTCGTGGCTTCGTATTATCAGAAAATCAATCCTCACGCGGCATCCTCCACACTCACATTGCGATGCCCAGTCTCTTATCTTTCTGTTCTCCCTCATCTATCTCTTTCCTGCACATTCCCACACCAACAGCTAATTTGGCCACCATTTCAGCGTAAAGGATTCAACCACCTTGAAGGTTTCTTTCTCGTCTTCCCGCCCTCACCATGACTCCCCTTCCTCGCCGCCGCTCCTGTGGGCTGTGCCCATGTCGATTGGGGATACGCTGCGCTCGCCTCGAGTTCCCTCACCACCCACGGTCCACCATTTCCCGCCCTCAACCCTCTTCCTTCCTCCCTAACTCTCCCCATTCAAGCCACTCAATCGCACGCCCTTGTCCTCCTCCAAAGGTCCGACCTTCTCAGACAATGACCTCCCACCCTCACGGCTGCTCATTAAGATTTATCGGTTGATAATTGGCCTAATTTGCCTTTGTTTCCTTCGGGCTCTTTCTTTTCAGCTTTTTCAGCTGTTCAGTTTTGATTCGCTGATGGTGGCGAACGAGATAGGGAAACAAATCTTTGATTTCTATTCAGAATCTTTGATTGCTATTCTTCTTTGAATCAAGCTGTTATCTATCACTTACTGTCTGTGCCACCTACCATTTTGTGTTTCATGTCATGGTAATATCATTTTGTTCATCTACATCTACATAAATATCCTGCGAGCCACCAAAAATGTGTGTGGCAAGGGGTGTAGCACCAGGAGGAAAGGGTCAGGGATGAGGGGGTTGGGGTTTTTCAAATAGGTGGGGAAGGTGGGGGGGGGAACCTGTAGCAAATATATATTTATATATATCCACGCGCAGTCCCTAACCTGTACGTTAATACTTATCTTATTGTGTTGAACTGACTCCTGGGGGATTTCGACTACAAGCGTTTAGGTCCCTCATCGTTCTTGGAGAAAATGACATTTAAACCTGTCAGTCTCGCAGTCTATCTCTCTAGTCTTATATTTGTGATCCCTCCGACCGTAATACGTTGGGGTTTGTATTATGTTCTTGATATCATCGGAAAAGGGCTCATCTTTAAATGTTTTTAATAAGTTTAATCTATATTGTAAACGCCGCTGTGTAAGAGAAACCCAACCTAAATTTTCTAGCAAAGTGGATACGCTGCTGCGTTGGTCATAACAATGTTTGACAAATCAAGCCCCCCTCCGCTGAACTTTATCTAATTCCGAAATCAAATTTATATTTTGAGGATCCCATATACTGGCAGCATACTCTAGGTGGGGCCTGGCCAAGGCAAGGAAAAATCGTTCCTTCACTTTTTCGTCGCATTTACCCAGGATCTTTTCACAAAACCCAATTTTTTATTAGCACGACCACGTATTTCTCGCATGTGCTTTCCCCAAGACAGATCGTGAGCAATTGTTACACCGAAGTATTAAAAGGAATCTACCCTCGCAATTTTGGTTTGTTTTACTTTGTAGCTATAAGGAAGAGAATTGCTCTTTTCCCAAAAATGTGTTACTACGCATACTTTCAAATTTAATTCCAATTGCCATGTGTCGCTCCAATTTTGAATTGCATCTAGGTCGTTGGCTAACACGTTTGTTTTTAGCTTTCGCATCAATATTCACGGTCTTTTCTTCTGTGATAGCAACCTAACGTGGTAATGAAGACACAACCCCTAAATAAATTACTTATGAGCAAAAAAGGGACAAGAAACACTAAATGTACAATGCATTGCAATTTTTTAATGCTGGAAATATCTTAACACTTGTGCATAACGAACTAAGCATGACCGTATTTATTTATGTTATTTTTATTTAATATACATGTAGCAATATTCCACTAAACTTGACCAAATGTATTTATATTACTTATATTACCGTCTCCCAGGTCATAACTAATGGTATTTCCCGCGGAAAACCTTGAAATATAATATAGGGAACCACTTTAAATTGAATATTTTACCATTACCGATTTTGTATGATATTGCTCGGAAAGACGGAATGATGTCTTACAAAAAGTACAACGACGTGCAAATTGCACACAAATACTCGTAGGTACAAGGAACCATTTTATCCACCGACTTTTATATATCTAGAGGTATCCAGGAGCACAAAATTTGTATTTCGACGTCTACATATTCCTAAAGTCATCAGTTGAACTAGTACGGTGGGTTGAAATCAATTTGGGCTTTACTTATTCTTCTTTCGACCATAAAGTCAAGCATAAAAAGAGGAAGCTCCCCAAATAATATTTTGGTAATTTATCCAACTAATAACTGATTTTTTTTGCAAGTATTTTCGTTTTCAATATCTCACCATGGATTTACTTCTCCAATTTATTTATTCACATCTATAATTGTGCTTTAAAAAACCATAAACACACCTTCCAACCCGAAGGTCGGTTTGGTAGGTGATGGTAATTAGCTAAATTCATGAATTAAATTTATAAAGGAGGTAAACTATAAACGGATCTTTCGATTCTCCTTTTGATCATTGGAATACATCTGAAAAATTTTAAAAGGCAGATTAAAAAGTAAATGAACTGTGTTTTCGTAAAAGATTCGATTTCATCAGTTAATGAAGATTGGATTTTGTGATAAATTAAACTCAATTGCACAGGCAATAGGGCTTCTTGTCTTCAGACACAATTCATTACACTTTAATCTCAAATGTATATGTTCACTTGCAAAATGCGCATGTTTCTGAAAACTACTCCCTCTCAAAAGGATATTACTGCAGTATCCAATAATTTCCACTCATTTCATTTTCTCCTAGCTTTCTTCCACGTAAAAATTCTTACTCTTCTTCCCTCCCTCCTTTTATTTCTCTCTCAATGTTAGCCTCCCTCTTCCCCCACCCAGGGCTCATTCTCACGCTCTTTTCCACTTTTCGCAAAGTACAGTGAACTTTATTTCATCTCCTCCCTCGCTGTCTTTTCTCCCCTACATCGTTTCCCTCGCCGTTGCTCACCGCCTCTTTAGCCCGACTCGTTCCAAACATCGCCGTTTCCCCACTCCCTCCCGCCTTCCTCTCGCTCTTTCCAGAGAACGCATCAACTGATAACGTTACGCGCGCGCGACACGCCTTCAAAACAACTTTACATTATTTGCCGACAAGTTACCGTGGGGGAGAGCAAGCGGGGACTGTCGTCTGAGGGACCGGGTGAGGACGCGCAGGAGGCGGGTGGAGAATGTGGAAGCGGTTAAAGCCGTGGGCGGAAACATCCCAAAAAAAGCTATTCCTCAACCCCGAACAACACTTCGGTAATAAATGATATTTCTCTCCAACCCATGCGAGGGAGAGGAAGAGGAACGAGAGACCCCAGGGGTTTCCTCTTCCACATTTGTCTCTATGGAGGAATGTTAAAGCAGGAAAAGGGAATGGAAAAGTGTGGATAATCTCTGGCTTGGCGTTATGAAAGTAAAACTAGGGGTGAAATGGACTGCAACAAAGTGTTAAAGTGGATAAATTCTATAAACATAAAATAAAGGGTGACATAAAAAGAATCTCAATGGCATTCAATGTATTCTTTCACTAATTACCTCCTTCGTGACTTTCATTATTACCAACTCAACTTGTGCTTCGAGAAGAGCGATTGCTTGGGGCCAAAACTATCATAGGAGACAATCCGTTGGGTTCGGAAGAAAGAATCTCTTAGAAATTAAAGACTATTCTTCAATTTATACTGTTTATGCTGCGGGTTAATGCGAATATTTGAAGGTTGTTCTAAATTATACAAACACCGCTTTGTGTAGATATCATCTGATGATTTTCGAATGAATTTTGGGCGCTGAGAGAAAATTTAATGGTCAAGTAGTCTAGCGAAGATTCAATTTTAATGTATTTAATCAACCTACTAACATCTATCGGAGCACTTTGGCGCTTTATAAGATCGCAGATCTCAAGGTAAATCAGGTTTCTTTATTAGCTCAAGAGGTAGAGCATCCGCCCGGAAAGTGGAAGGTCCGTGGATCAAATCCCGGATAAGGAAATATTTTTACTTTCGTGATCATCTCAAAAACCGCCTTCCCCACATTTCCTGTGTCCGCCTTTTATGTGTTTTCCTATCCCCTTTCCTTATAATGAAAACTTTGTTGCAATTTTCCACAGTTAAAACTTTATTGCCGACCATGGTTTCGATACACTGTATCATCTTGAGGTCAGGTCAGGTCGTCTTCCCTTTCCTTATACCTATTTCTGTTTAAATGAATATTTGTTCGCCGTATGGCGGGATTTTCAAGTTTGAATATATATATATATATATATATATATATATATATATATATATATATATATATATATATATATATATATATATATATATATATATATATATATATATATATATATAATACACACGAGGGTCATCCGGAAAGTAGTACCCGTTCGTGCCGCATGAAGTGCTGACGACGCGAGTAGCCGCTGGACGAGGTCAGATAGCTTCAGTGGCTTGTCTGCCTTCTCTGAGCCAAGTTGCGTGACGCTAGCATTGCCTGTGTTGTTTCTGTGATTGTTTACAATGTTTAAAAAAATTGAGAACGCCGCCAATTGTGAAGTGAGGGCAGTGATTAAATTCCTCAATGCAAGAAACGTTCGCCCATGTGATATTCATCGCTAATTAAAGGAGGTGTATGGAAACAATGTAATGGACGAGACGTCTGTTCGGCGGTGGTGTCGCAACTTCAACATGGGGAGGGGGAACACACACGACGATGAGCGTTCGGGGAGACCGTCTGTCATTACAGACCAACTGGTGAGCTCAGTTGACGAATTCGTGAGGAACGATCGGCGCGTCACAATTGATGATATCTGTGAGCATTTTCCCAATGTTTCTCGAACAATTGTTCATGAAATTGTTAAACACCATCTGCATTATGCAAAAATTTGTGCAAGATGGGTCCCTCGCATGCTTACAGATGAGCACAAAACCAAGCGTATGGCTGCACCACTGACGTTTTTGGGAAGTTATTCTGATGAAGGAGACTCTTTCTTGACTCGCATAATTACTGGTGACGAAACATGGGTTTGTTATGCATCACCTGAGAGTAAACGACAGTCAATGGAGTGGCATCATGCTCATTCACCAAACAAACCAAAAAAATTCAAGACAGTTCTGTCCACCAGGAAACTCATGGCAACCATTTTCTGGGATCGACGAGGTGTATTACTTATTGATTTTATGGCCCGTGGAGACACTATTAATGCCAATGCGTATTGTGAAACATTAAAGAAATTACGGCGGGCAATACAAAATCGGCGGCGAGGTCTATTGTCTACTGGTGTCATTCTCGTTCATGACAATACCAGGCCTCATGCAGCTGGGATAACACAAAAACTTTTGCAGAAATTCAAATGGGAAACTTTCGACCATCCACCGTATAGCCCGGACTTGGCCCCTTCAGATTTTCATCTCTTTACAAAGCTTAAAGACTTTTTGGCAGGAAAAAGATTTGACAGCGATGAAGAACTTAAAGAAGGAGTGACCCTGTATCTCAATGAGCTGGCGGCGAAGGACTATACAGCAGGAATACAGAAACTTGTCACACGTTATGACAAATGCCTTAATTTGCTTGGAGATTATGTTGAGAAGTAGTTTAAAGTATCCTCTTTCAAATAAAATTTTTTATGTTTGTTAATATTTACTTTTGTGTCTTTATTTCACGAACGGGTACTACTTTCCGGATGACCCTCGTGTATATATATATATATATATATATATATATATATATATATATATATATATATATATATATATATATATATATATATATATATATATGAAAATCCCGCCATACGGCGTAAATATATATATATATATAAATATAAATAAATAAATATATATATCGATGATGCGGAAGTACTCACGAGAGCAATATAGCTTTTGGACGGCACAATAGAACACAGAATAAAAGAGTCTGACCTGAAGAAGGCCTCGGAGTAGGCCGAAAGCTTAAATCATCAACAGTGTGAGTGCCCTTTTACGTAAATATATATATATATATATATATATATTATTATTATTATTAGGTAATCTACCGGTTAAGGTAGGTTTTTGGATTGACACAACTATCAAATAAACATTTTGTGACTCCCCACCTAGCAAGCTAATCTATATCAGGTCCCTCTTCATCTCGGTCTACTTCTTTCCTCCTTTCATCCCGTCCAACATCCCTATCCTGTTCCTACCCTTACCTCGCTTGCCCAACATTCTCCCCTCTATTACCCTCTTCAACATTCCACTACCGCTAAATACGCCTTTCATCCATTTTTCCTGCCTCCATAGGATTTCTCTCAACAAACCCCTCTCCTCACCCACCATTTCTAGTACTTCCTCATTTGCTTTCATTTCGGTCCATTTCACCTTCTCCATTCTTCTCCACACCCACATTTCAAAAGCCTCCAATTTACGTCTATCCTCCTGCTTCAGCGACCACGTTTCCGCGCCGTACATAGCTACGCTCCATATCAGAGGTTTTACGAGTCTTGTCTTAACATCCCTACTCAACGTCCCCGTCATCAACTCCCTCCTCCTTGAGAAAGCCTCCTTGCTTAGCGCAATTCTTCTCCTTACGTCCCTACCACTTTGACCGTGTTGGTCCAAAACACTTCCGAGATATGTAAACTGTTCTAACTGCTCTATTTTTGCCCCGCCTATTTTAATATTTAGCTTAGCCTTTTTCTTTCTGGAAAATCGCATAACCTTTGTTTTATTAATATTGATTCTCATCCCATATTTATCGCACTGAACCTCCAATTCACTCAACAATGCTTGCAACCCCTTGGCTGACTGAGCAACTAATGCTTGGTCATCAGCAAACCTAAACGATTTTACGAATTCCCCTCCGACTTTCATTCCTACCTCCAGTTCTTCCCATGCCTCTTTAATCATTTCCTCTACATATACGTTGAACAGTACCGGTGACAATGGGCAACCCTGCCTTACACCTCTTCCTAACACTGCCCATCCGGACTCTCCATTCCCCACTCGCACCTGAGCAGTCTGAGACATGTACAGGTTGCGGATCAGGCTCCTGTCCCTCCAATCCATTCCTATTTTCTGCAATACACGCATTAATTTTTCCCAATTCACTCTATCAAACGGTTTTTCGAAATCTACAAAACAGGCAAAAACGTCCTGATTGTATTCTATATTCCTCTCGACTAGTGATCTCATTACTACAATGGCATCACGCGTACCTCTTCCTTTCCTGAACCCAAACTGATCATCCCCTAAGTAATCATTTGCCTTACTCTCTATCCTTTTGTTGATGATCCTGAGAATAACTTTAGCTGCGTGGGATATCAAACTTATTGTTCTGTAATCCTCACATGACGAAGCCTTTGCCTTTTTTGGAATAGGAACTAACACCGATCTCACAAAATCTTCTGGCCAGATTCCTTCCTCATAGATACTACGAATCAGTCCATATATGGCTTTCTTCCCACCTTTCCCTAACCATTTTAACATTTCTACAGGAATATTGTCCACCCCCACAGCCTTATTTGCTTTCATCTCCTTTAATGCCCTTTCTATTTCATCGTCGAGTATGCCTGGACCTAAGCTATCTTCTTCTACGTCATGTTCCTTTTCTATGTCTAACCTTGTCGGCCTAAGTTCTTTACCATACAGTGTTTCTATATATTCCTTCCATCTCTCTTGGATTTTTCCTGGTTCAACTATTATCTTACCCTATTTATCTTTAATTGTTAGCACAGATCTTGCCTTCTTACTTCCCGATAATAACTTAACCTTGCTGTATAGAGCACCAATTTCACCCTTCTTCTGTAAACTTTCCATATCCTCGCATTGCGTTTTCCACCATTCTTCTTTTGCTTTATTTGTGGCCCTTCTCAATTTATTGTTTAACTCTTTGTACTTCATTTTGCCTAACTTTGTGTTTACATTTTTCCATCTTCTTCTCTCATCCATCTTTGCAATCATCTCATCCCTTACCCATGGTTTCCTTATCCTTTTCCCGTTAACGGTTCCTATAGTGTCTTTAGCGGCTTCCAATATCCCTTTCTTGATAAATTCCCATTTTTCTTCGATAGTACTCGGTTCTTTACCGTCATCCATCATTTTCTCTACAGCCTGCTGATACTCCTTCCTCGTTAATCCATTTACTGCTTCTAAATTCCATTTCCTAACCCGCCGCCCTTGCCTTATCTTCTTGAAACGAACATTACATTTTATAACAACTAAATTGTGGTCAGAGTCCGCGTCCGCTCCTGGGAAACTGTGCGAATTTATCACACTGTTCCTAAACCTGTGCCTAACCATAATATAATCTAACTGATACCTTTCTGAGTCACCTGGCATTTTCCATGTATACCTACGCCTTTTGTGGTGTCTAAACCATGAGTTAGTGATGACTAACCCCTGTCTCCTGCAGAATTCAATTGCTTTCAATTCCCCGCGTTCATTCCTCGTGCCTAACCCATAGTCCCCCACCTCACCACCATCTCTTCCTTCGCCTACCGTCGCATTCCATTCCCCATCACTATCAAATGTTTCCCTGCAGGAACACTCGCGATGATATCCTCTAACTCATCATACATCCTATCGACTTCTTCCTCCTTGTGGTTGCTCGGTGGCATGTATACCTGAATAATGACCAAGTTCTTCGGCTCTGCTTTAATCTCTACGAGTAAAATTCTATCTGTCGCTTGCTCTATGTTGACTACGCTTCTTCCTACTCCTTTATTTAAAATTACGGCAACCCCCCGTTGGATCTCGTCCCCACCGCTTTATATTACTCTATAATTGTCACTCCCTTAATCCCCGCTATCCTTCCATCTCACCTCGCAGAGGCCTAAAACATCTATGTTACCTCTTTCCATCTCTCGCTTAATATTTTCTAATTTGCCTCTCCTCAACATTGTCCTGACGTTCCAGGTTCCTATTCTAACTACTTTCGCCTTCTTCTGAGTCTTCTGTCCTGCTGAAGTTATTTCTTCCCTGCAAGGGTTTCGTGGGATGAGAAACGCGGAAGCCTTGCCTCTCCCGCTGCCGGGCACGACACACGGCCTCTTTGGCCGAGTCCCGTAGTTGCCAGGACTCATATTATCTATAGTGCCCATCATTATATTTTTGGGAATCATAATTGAGGTGGTTTCCCGTTGCCTTCCTCAATAGTGTTTTTAACGTGACACCATCACTTAATGGCCGCCCCACTGGGGTCAGACGCCATTGCAGCCGCCTCACTGAGGAACAGACGCTGCGTGGACTACCTTTCGTCTGGTTCCTAACCTTCGACCTATCTGGCATGGGTGACCCTTCCAGGAGTAATTAATATTACTCCCGCCAGCACAGCTCTAGGGGTCATCGGAACACACAAGCCCTTCCACCACGACAAGGTTGTAGTCCATGGGAGGGGATATATATATATATATATATATATATATATATATATATATATATATATATATATATATATATACACATATATATAGACCCATGAGTCATTTATATTTTACATTTTTTTAGAAAACCTGGGTCATCGTTTGCGGCTGGGAGCAAGTCCTCTGCAACCTTGGCCCCTAGCATTGATGAGATAAAAGATAATGCGACGAGGAAGCTCATTAACATTCAGAAAAAGGACTTGCTGATTGTTCTGTAGAGTTTAAGAGATGCCGGGGTAAGTTTGTGAGGTCTTAAGGGTACTTTAGGTAAGGTGAGGTCTTAAGGGTACTTGAGAATACTTTAAAGTAAACTAGGAACTAAACGTTTTAGGTATGGTATTTTTCTCATAATATTGCATGGCTATATTTTCCTGACATATCTCGTACGCATGCATGTATATTGTTGCTTGTTTTTTGAGCGACGGATTCAGGCCCCTTGTTGAATGTACATTTTTTACTAACGCATATAATACTACAATATTTAAATATAACAAAGAATTCAATTCAAATATTATATATAACATATTAATATTATTGATAAATTAAAAAATAATAGCATATCAATATATATTTTAAGTCACTTTAAATACAATAAAATTAGGCTCATAATTACATATTATAATAACTTACCCACTTGTGTAAATAAAATTCGAAGCTGTATTAAATCGTTAATTAGAACAAACAACTAAATGGAAAATTCCAAGATTAATTTGATTTATCAGCTGATACCTAGCTGTTTAAAATGCTCGAGTGGTGTAAAAATTGTTTGTTTTCTTCATTGTTTTACTCAGTGCTCTCTCTTTTCCGCGAATTCTTTATCCATACGCTGCACGAACGCTTACGTATTAGTTGGTATCTTTGGTCATCCATCTCTGACCCAAAATATGACAAAGAGGAGTTAGTCTAACCTCTGAACCACCTCTTCCCCTCTCATGACTATTGAATATTCCAGTATTCTTTCGCAGTAAACCCGACCAAATTCTGAAAATATTCGCTAACAATAATTAAACAATGAGATAAATTGCCAAATTGCAGGTGAATGTGGTATTTATGAATGTTAAAAATCATATTCACCTAAATAATAGCAAAAACAGTCGCATGTCTGTATTTTATTTTGATAATAATAAAACCCAGTTTTTATATGTTCATAGACTGTTCCATTAATTGTACTTGACTGTTATTGCATGCGTGGGCATAGATTGTATGCTGCTCTTTATACAAAGTAGAAGTAATATTCCTCCTTCTCAGGGGTCTTCGTATAAAAAGCAATATAATAAATCATTACCCACTAAAGAATCAAAGTGCACGAACTTGTAAATATTTTCTGTTACCCGCTAGGAAATAAATCTCGGTGGGGCCATCCTCTCACAGGCGACCGTGAACGAAAAAAGGCGGTCGCCTTAGCTTACATTGGCAAATGGGGATTTTTCCAAGGAAGTGGGCCTCTCCAAATAAAAAAGAACGACTAAATGGGAACTCCTCCAGGCAAAGCGCCATGGGCCATGGGCGAGTCCATCGAGTGGGGAAGGGGGGGGGGGTGAGAGGATATGCATGCATCGGCGTGAGGAAGCCCTGATTAACGTGTGGGGAGGGATCTTAGGACGGACTTGAAGGAGTGGACGTTGGACGGTGGATGATGGATGATAATATAAATCTAAACCACCTGGTCTCGAACCGAAGGCATGACCTTCTCCTCTCCCTGCCTCGCGATGGAGCGGCCGAAACCGATGCGAGCAAAATGGGGAAGAGAAAATTTTCCGACAATCCATCAAGTCCGGAACCCGAATAAACGATAAGCAAGCCAGCTCAACATCGCCAGAAATGATTTATTAACACTCTTGACCCTACAGTCCTCCTCCCTCACCCACCCTCTCTCTTTCTCTCTCTCTCTTTATCAATCTCTTGAACTACCCATCCCAAATTTCATCCCGAGCACAATTTTTTGGAAAAAATACCTGCGCCCATCTTGAACTTTATTCTCGCGACATTTGACGCACGTTCAAATAACTCGATGATGGGGACTTGTGGTCGAGGCCGATTACACGCGAATGGTCTTGCTATTTGATTTTATCTTGGCATTTTCTTCCCTACCGACCCCAGAGAAAGGCGTTGCGGCAATCCCACGGACACGAATTCGCGCCCACGTTTTGCCTATGAATGCGTCGAAACTGATGGATACGGATATTGGATTTAGCAGTTAAGCCAATAAGTAAGTGAACCCACCTTATTCCATTCCCTGTTTTAATTCGGAGCTCAAGTGCAACAGCCGTAATTTTGACTGGGATGCGGAAGCGGGTGGAAAACTGGAACGTTTGCTCGAAAAACATGTTTGGTGATTAATCAACCCTGCACTGGGTTTCTATCCGGAAATTGAAGTTTTTTTTGTCTGCAGCAAAAAGAATCAATTGAAATTCCCTTCGCTGGTTCAATCGTAAATTCACGGCGTTGTTTACATTTGGTGAAAATAATCACGAAAGCTTTTTCGGAAATTTATGAATCTCTTCCTGAAGGAGCAAATGAATACATTGACTGAATATGAAATTATCGTCACTCTTGACCCTTCCGACGCATGAGTTCTATTGAATCTTTATCAGGGTTCCTATTTATATTTATAACCGACTATTTGGTCCAATCTTTGAGTTATTAAAATGAGCTTGGCAAGGGTCCATGGATAGGTGCCACGGTCAGGTTCACGTACTTTCTGGCTTCTTTCGATGGTATATATGACAGATATAATTTAAGTTCATTGCATGTCATAATTTGTACTCTAGACATACCCTTTTGTTATCGTCTTCTGTCATGAAAGAACTAAAATTTTATATGATCGTCGTAAATTGCATTTTCCAACGTTCAAATCTCCTTCCCAACAATCTACTTCAAGAAATTGAGAAAAAAAGTAATGACCACTTTGAGTTCTACCGTTTCATTCGTATTTTGATTTAAATAATTACGTTTTTTCTAATTAAAGTAGAGAGGATAAAAATAACTCTACTTCTGTCTACGCTAGGCAGCAGAACAAGGAGTTATACCCAATCACAAATGGTTTGGCAATGATAAAATAGTTAGTTTTCTATTCCAAGAGGCACAGTGGAATGGAAAACTGCTTTACTATGGAACTTACGAAGTTTAAAAAAGAAAGGTAAAGTCTTTGAGCAATCATCGTGTAATTGGGGCAATATTTCGTAATATATGAATTTTCAGAATCGGAGAAATAACAAAAGTTAAGTTTTGCAGGGTAAATAAATGTGGCCGTTACAAAGGGTATCACATCGCGGGCTCCTCACTGAAAATTGATATTCTAACAAAACACGTCGTCCTCCTTTAATCTTCGTCCTATTAAAAAAAAATACAGCCCTCTCGGAAATATCCGAGTGCCATCGAATGCAGTGGCAGAGTATTCCTTTTCCGCTATTTTTTAATCTTGAAGAGTCACTCTCCATTCCACCACCTTGTTTTCGACTCTTCCGGAATCTCCATCCGTCCATCGTTGCCTTGCAAAATACCTTGAGACGTTTCGGATAAGGGGCAAGGAGGAGGGAAGGTGGAGGAGGCGACGTTCGATACTGCCGTGTCGGCGTGGGAATGGGAGAAAAAGACGAGCCTCAGGATTATTTCGTCTCTTTGACCGGGAGTTCGGAAAGGGGAGGGAGAAGTGATATTGGACGTATATTCTTCATTCATCTCGGTGAGTTGCAGCGTCCCCTGGGCCCAAGTCATCCGAAATACAGGAATACATGACGGGTACATAAAGCGAGCGAGCTGGTAAAATGTCCAACAATCGGCTACTGGGAAATTGTTGGGCATGCAAGTATCCAGAGAAAGTGAGATAGTGGAATGTCATCAGCATCCCTCCGATGAATTAAAGCAACAAGTAAACGAATCCACCACCATCCATCCACATCCGCCTATCCAAAGTTTAATCTTGAATTTGATAGATGAGAGTCGAGCTTCGAGAGCGAGATCATACTTTACCTTAGGGCTCTAACACTTTGCATGCACCAAGTTTTGCTGTGAGCAGCCTTTATCATAGGGCGTACCCTCTCAAATATTTCCGTTGATTGCCTTCAGAGTGGAGTGTGAACTCGTGGAGCCATTATTTATTTAGGGGCATGGAGTTCGCGTTTTTTTATTGCGGATCTTTTTATTGAACAGCGTTTCGTAATCTGCACTCTAGAATAACTCGAAATCTTGTCAAATGGCCTAAAATTCCCTTCTCGGTATACCTTCTCCGCACTTGCTTGTACACATGCATGAGCCTTAGATATGACCTAAGATAATTGGACTCTGAATATCTGAGGTGAGAAAAATGTGTCTGAGTCTAATAGAATCTATTTCATAGATATAAGGGTGACGTTTTCGGCTAGCAAACTTAAGTCGCTATGCCTTGTGCTCAAAACAAAGATGGGTGTAGGTCTGTAAAAACAGGGCTCATCTCAAACTAAGGCTTATAGACGGGTGAAAATCAATTCAATCAAGGTAATGAGATAGAGGGCCAGTTTACTTCTCAGTGCCACTATACGGCTCCCCACGATGATTTATTAACCAAAAATAGCACTGCTCGTAAAATTAAGAAGTGGCTTCATTAATATAGTCGTATCACCCAGGGTGCCTCCGATAAGTAATTAAATACTCCATATTGCTGTTCATATCATGGTTGATAAATGGTTACATGACCAGTAAAATTGCTAGAGCAATACTTTAAAATGTGGAATAATATAATGAGCAAAAAGTTATTACATTTATCTACATGCTCGTACAACGATGTGAAGAAACAGAATAAAAGTTAAAACTGCGAGAACAGGCATTGAAATAAACTGCTAGATAATTAATGGAATATTTAGCCGTCAACGTGTACTTGGGACATTAAGCATACTTTTACAGTAACGAGCTTTTGAAACTTACAGAGCTCGTTGACGGCATAATGGATATCGGGAAGGGGTTTTACAGCCTGAATACATAGTGGTTGAATCTTGAAAGACCTTCCGGAGCAAACTATTCCGCAACCTGGAGTCCTTATTAAGGTTTTAATCAATGAGACTCATGTTTTTTTTATTGGATGAGTATCGCCTGAAGGTTGGAGGCGAGGGCTGAAGTTGGTAAGAAAATAAAAACTAGGGAAATTGAGTGGATTAACCTAAGCTAAGGGGACATATACCAGGTTGAAAAATCTTGAATGACATAATAAATAGGAGAAGAGGCAAATGCCATTATAAGTGAGTGAGTAGAGCGAAAGAAAGGGGAAATGCTCAAAAGAGAGCGATACAAGGGATGCAGTCGTTTGGACGCCGGATTGACTAACGACATCGTCTACGAGTGAAAAAAAATGCCACGCCCTCCGATTCAATTAATTCATCTTGCGAGATAAAATCGCGAAAAATATATCTCATTCAACACTGACGTCTCATTTCGGATATTTTTCATGATATTGTAAAAAGATGATTAATTGTTGAGAAATATTATTAGTAAATTGGACAGGAAAGGGACGGAATGTGATGCAGTCTTTTTCAAAAGTTTCAAAAAAATTTAAGAGGGATACCAAATTAGAAAATAGAGTCGTGTTGTTGAGGGTTGTGAAAAAACAAATGTACGAGTTATGCGGTAGAAACAGTAATTCTAAAATTAAACGGTAAAACTTTGATTAAACCACTGAAATTCGTTTGGAATGGTTGTACTTTTTTGCTTCATTTATGCTGTTTAAGAAACAAATACTTGGCTAAGACAAAACTGTCCATGGTACTGTTTCTCGTGCCTTTGGTGTGACTATAGTCGTTGAGACTAGACAGTGCTCAAAATACCTCAACGACTCATTTCACTTCATGAATGAAAATGTCAAATATAATAAATTTACAACAATATTTAAAATCTTAATATGAAATAAATTATTTGAAAACTGTATTATAATCATACTACAAATTGCATACAAGAGAAATTGTTCACATGATGCTGAAAAACTGGATTGCTACGCTTTGCACCTGAAATTAACCGATAATTTAACCTGAAAGATCGCTTAAAACAAGAGTAAAGAAGTGTGGCTAATCGCCCTCAAGAAAATTGTCCCAATAACTTCAGAGAAAAACAGATCATCAAGCTCTTACCAAGAAGAAGAAATGAAGCTTGGCAGCCACCATTAGTGAACCTTTTCAGTGAATTTGTGAAAATGGGGAAAATTGGTCAACGTGACGTGAGACACAATACTTTTCTTTGAAAGGCCGCAGCCCAACCAATGTAAAATCTGAACTGGATTACACTCTTGGTGAATCTGCTTCTTTGTTTGCAATAGTTAAATATTGGGTAGCAGAGTTTAAACTAGACCGTACGAGCTGTCATGACGGGCATCACATTGGTCGACCAAATGAGGTGACGACTCCAGAACCGGTGAAGAAAATCCACAAAATGATACTAGATGACCGTCGACTTAAAGTGCGTGAGCTAGCAGACATAGTAGTAATTTCTAAAACTACGGCAAATTTCATATTAACTGAAAATTTGAACATGAGAAAGCTCTGTGCAAGATGGGTGCCGCGTTTGTTCACATTCGAGCAAAACCAGTGTCGTGAAGATCTTTTAATTGAGTGTTTAACAAAGTTTTACAATAGGAAAGCCAAATTTGTGCACCGTTTTAAAACTACGGATGAAACATGGGTCCAATACTATATACCCGAGACAAAAGAACAATAAAAAAAATGGATTCAGAAGGGAGAATCGGCTCCAAAGAAGGCGATGATCATTTCATCTGTAGGTAAGGTTATGGTGCCGGTATTTTGGGATGCGCGACGATAATTTTCATTGACTATCTTAAAAAAGGAAAAACGATCAACGAGGGGAGTGTTATGAAAACTTATTGCAACGTTTGGGCGAAGAAATCAAGCAAAAACAGTCGCATTTGGCTAAATAGAAAGTGTTGTTTCATCAAATCAATGCACTAGCTTACAATTCCGTCATTACAATAGCCAAAATTAATGAATTAAAATTTGAATTGCTACCTCATGCACCATTTTTGCCATATTTAGCCCCCTCGGATTATCTTTTGTTCGCAAACTTGAAAATATAGCTCGGTGGTCAAATATTTTCCAACCGTGAAGAAGCGATGTCAGTAGTTAATGGCTATTTTGAGGAGCAAGACAGTTCTTAATCTAAAAAAGGTATCGAACCTACTGAACATCGCTGGGAAAAGTATATATAGCTGAACGGAGATTCGGTTGAAAAATAAATACTTTTTTTCCAAAATTTTTGTCTTTTCTTTGTTGGGTCGGGTACTTCTGGAGCCACCCTCGTAATATGAAAAACCATGTCCCTGACGGGAATACACGAATGGCATAGAAGATTCTGAGAAAAACGCACATCACTGCAATACGATTCGCCCCGGACGAGGAAGTGTAAGAGTGGATGCTCCAGTAGCGACCTAACTCTTTCTACAAAACTGGAATTGATCACCTCGCCTTTCACTGAGATAAATGTACGCATCATGGTATTTGGTCATTAATTTTGAATAAAACCATTCCACGGTCATGTTGTCGGGAGTGTTCGGTTTTCATTTAAATTCCCCTCATACAAAATCAAGAAATCGTCATTAATTACAGAATTACTCATTGGGAAACGCACGAGGAATGGCATTTTTATATTACATTTTCTGTTTTCATGTTAAATTTTTGCAATTTTATTATTTTTCCCATTCCAAATTTTTCCATTTACTTTGGCGCTCGCCTTTTCATCTTAACTTCCTCGCAGTCCTTCCAATTTATCCTACCAAATACCTTCACCCTTAGGAGAATGACTGAATTGTTTCCTTCTTTATATTTTGAAACGAGTTTTCCTCTCGTCTTCTCCGCTACCTTATAGGCACCCCCTGCTACCTTTCTCATTTTCATGCCCAACCTGTGACGAATACACCTTTTTCCATGCATAGGAAAAGGATCAATGAGTGCATCAAAGGATGTTATCACAGCCTTATATGTTTTATTCTATTTAAACAATAGAATGATTGCATGGAAATCACCCGGGACAATTATTCATTGGATGGATAAAGGAAACATACCGATATATCTAATTGATTTCCCAGTATTTATTTTTGTTTGCCATAGATTTACACCGTGATATTAAAAACAGGAATGAAAATTAGGGAAGGCATTTGCAATCAACCGCAACTTTCCGCGAACGCCTTTAGGAGTTGTGCACGACATCAGAGTGCATGATGATGACATGCTTCCGAACAAATGATTAAATGTGGTGTGGTGTTAATAAATGGGTTATAGTTTTAGCGTAATTGAATGCCTTAAGTTTTTAAAGAACACTGAGCAAAGTCTTAAATATTTAAGTAGATACCCGTAGTCTTCCATTGGATAGGTGATATTCTCCGGAAATACATATCGTGCAGTGAGTGGTTGAAATGTGGAGCGCCGAGTAGGCAAGACGCTCCAGGAAACATGTAAAACCCTGAGTGACTCAGACTGATAACCACTCGATATATCTGCCTTATTGCTCTTGCAATTCACAATAGGTGTTGGAAGAAGTAAATGAAGCGTCTTCTAAGAACCAAGCCATCGGTCCATCATCTTACGTGATGCAGCAAGGACATAACGGATTGCTGAGAGTATGATTCGCAGCGAATCAGAGCTAACTTGCAAGCAACAACACGACGATATGGCACAGTACATATTTATTCCTTCGGAAAGATGCATCCAGTGTATTCCCTCAAAGCCTCCATCCACCGCTTTCCCAGTGGCTGTTATCGGAGGCAATAATGTCACCCGCCCTGCACGCCCGCCGTGTGTGTGTGTGCACGCATCTTCTCCTCGCCGAGGCCCTGGATCCCGCCTTTCTTATAATCCCGTGTAATGAAAAACGAGTTCGCAAAGAGAGGAGTCCCAAGGCGTATCGTCGCATCCGGCCTCCCTGAGGCGTCTTGGGACGCAATAAATTTCTTCGCAAATTCGCCGCGAGGCCGGGATCCGACCCTCCTATTCCCACCCGTGGTGTATATCTGCGGGGTTGGGTAGGGAAGGGGGTTTTCTAGGATTTGATTGGAAGATCGTGGAGGAGAAGGAGGTGTTTGGTGGTGCGAAAAAATTCAAGCTGAAAACCCCCGCGATACGGGATGACTCCCGCGTGTACGGTCGGTGTGACGGGTTTGCCATCCACCCTCGTGCCTTGATGGGAGTTTGAGTCAACGCAGTAAACCAAGAGAAACAAACCACGCACCCCTTCTCATCCTCTCTCTCTACCCGGCATTATCATTCACCCCTTCCACCCCTGACTCCAAATCTTTCGGAATCCCTATCCTTCCCCTTTGATTCTGCGACTCGGCTTCGACTCTCCCCTCTTATCTCCCGGTAGCAACCTGGCTGACACGACCGAGAAGGGAGGTTCACCCACTTCACGCCAAGCCTCGAAACACCTCCCAAAAAAAAAGATGACACACCTCTAAACTAGTTCCCCCTTTCGCCACCCTCTCCGTCTCGCTCTTGCTCCACAACCCTTTCTGCAAATGCCGCGGCGGTTCATTTTTCTTCACCCTCACTATCGCTGATGTTTCAGGCACATTGCTGAAGGGAGGTGGGGGATGCTGTCCGCGCGCAGGTTTGGCACCGACGTGTGAGCTCCTTTCCACTTGCGTGCGTGTGGGTGGTTTAAAGAATAGTTGAAATTCGAAGTTACTGCGCCTCAGATTCCTCACTCCACGACCTGATGGAGATCTATAAGGGAGCGTATCGTAGGGAGAAATAGAAAGAAAGAGTCGTGCACAGTAATATTTGTTACCTCCCGTAAAACGAATGGGCCGACGGGATGCTGAATCTCAAAGAGAATTGAATGAAGTTGAAATACTCCTCGTATTGAGAAATACTCGCATTGAGGAATGGTTTTCAGAGGATTAAAAATTTATAAGATTGACCTAGCTCTTTTCAGGGAGGTATTGGTAATTTCTTACGGTTCATCTTAAACATTACCAGAATTTCCAAATTAAAAATGATTTACTAAAGCTCTCCTATTTTATTTAATCGATTCCTAGATTACCTCTCGATAGGTTTCCTGTTTTACGCCCATCTTAATCCGCTTTAATTTCTTGTATCTTGGTTTCCTTGCTTGATCACACATTCCATTCTTCCTTCTATTACATTTTTATCTAATCCATTGTTCCTCAGGTTATACCCAAATCCATCTAGCTCTCCTTCCACTTAAAATTTTTCATATGTCCTTTCTCTCTTTTGATCTTCTATATACTATATTTTCTCGTACCTCACTTTTTCTGTCCAATTAATCTTCAATGTAAACCTTCAGGAGAATGGTTCAAAGGTTTTTTGTTCCTCACGGTGGTCCACTTTTCAAATGTCTAATATATCTGATCCGTACGGCTCCATATAAGAGTTTTAACGAACTTCTTCCTCGATAGCAATCTCAGTTTCTGTGAACATAGCAGTTACCTCTCCTCCATTAATATCTTCTTACCTTGAGTAATGTTTCGCTTGTTGTCGGTTGAACCTCTTCCATCCCGAGGTTCACTGCTACCAAGATAGCTGAAAGATTTTCCTTGCACTAGTTTTACTCCTCAAATTGTGATATTTACCTTTAGTCTCTCTCTTCCACGAAATACGGTTTTAGCTTTCTTCTTCGTTGATTCTCATATTACACTTCCAAAGTATTTGGTTCAAGGAATTCAGAATTACTTGTACGAGTTCACGTGTTTCTACAAATATTGCAATTCTTTCTGTTCACCAAAGCATGATTTCACCATTCACCTTGAATCCTTTAATGCCCAATTTTTTCACTAGTTTTATTGACTCTTCTAGATAAACTTTGAGTAGTGCTTTCTTCTTTATTTCTTATTGGATATAATCCTCATTCTTGCAATGCTCTGGTCGTCTCCTGAGCATATCACTATTAGCTCTTTCTCTCTATTTTGCATTCGCTCACCTTGACTGATATTTTCTCCTTACCTATTTTCGGAAAAATCAAAGAGACAATTTTTCCAAAGCTTAAAAGTAAGATGCCGCTAATAGTTGAAGCTCACGGTTGACCTCTGCCAATTAATTATTACAATTAATCAATTAAAAGTAAGTCAATTTGGAGTTTACTACATTGATAACAGAAGACGACGTGTTTCCAATTGACGACTTACAGTAGCAAGGAGCGCTAAAATTACATAAATGATCTATTTGGTAGAACTAATGCCTATGGACAAAAACTAACCCTATTCTTAATTGGCTTCAATATTAATATTAAATGTTATAACTTCACCGGTAATAGTATTTTTCAAGAAACCTCTCCGTGATTTAATAAACTGATACCGCAACAGTATTGTCGCAGTGGTAATTACACCTACTAAAATCAAAAACGTAGGATGCATCGACTATATACGTATAATAAATGCTATGAAATTATTTTCTATGGTACATAAATTTACATTTAACATTGAAAATCGCCATAATATCATTCTACGAGTCTCGTATGTCATGACAATTTTTTTAAAAATATAAACTCTTGCGCAACTAAGTTCATAAAGCAGCGCCATCAACCCACCGTAAGCAATATCTGCATTACCTATCCGTTAGTATTCACTATCAGGGGAGTGACTGTGTTGATTTATGATAATTAACTACTAGGTCATATATTTTTGTGATAACTACTGATATGTCCTTTCAGGAATATGGAGCTTAATGTAATTGCCTTTAAAAATATTATTTATTTTTCACCCTTTTATCAAATTTTTTTAATCAACCCTTTGATTTAAAAAATCAAAGGTTGAACTTCATGGAGCCTCTTTCATTCATTATCTTCATGACATACTTTTTTCTAAAACATACCTAGCATCTCTCGCACGTACTACCCAATATCATTTGTAATCCATCAAGCCCGTCATATTTCTATTCCCTTTGCCTTCATCCACTCTTTCTGCGACCTCTTTCAAAATTTTCTCCATATTACATCCATAAACATTATGGAGTATCCCTCTTACTATCTGTTTTCTTCATGAACTTTTAAATCATCGCAAACGATTAAAAACTGTGCCAAACGCACAAAAAATAGTATAATAAAATCACTTACAACAATATTTTGGTGATTATTTATATATTTAGTTATATATATATATAGTTATAGAAAGGACGGATAAGGATTGCAAGGGCATGTAAAATATTAGATTATTTTGGTTTTTCTTCCGTCTCTTGTCACCGCTTCCAAAATACGTCAAATGGCGCATTTTTAAGAGAATTTTGAAAATGGATTATCATGCAGAAGCTAAGGGAACCAATATTAGAATTTTAAACGGACTGCCATTTGCGACTGACTATCTATCTAACTTATCCTATAGTTTTATTAGATTGAAGTGATTCGTGATGGAAAAAGACTGGAAAAAAAACAAGAAATACTTGGAAATACGGACTCAAGTGTACCAACAAAAAAAATTTGATGGACCCAAAGTGTGAGGTGGGTCGATGAATTAAACATTTAACTGAATTGTCCTTTCAATAAATTTCAAATCGGGCATTACGTACCGACTAATTTGGCAAACGTGGACGAAGGTTTTGTGGATTAATGCGGACGCGATTCGTCAGATTAAGGAATACGATTGAGACGACGAGTAGCAGTCACTTTGCGGCAAGATGCATCCATGGACGGCAAAAACACTATCAACCCTTTTATTCGAGAGGATTAAACTTTTAGTACCTAGCTTCAAGCGCCAAATTTGTTCCTTTCGACGCGAACAAGCACCAGACGTACTTGCGAGCAAATATTTAAGAAACTAGGTTAAATAGCTCCGATTGAGTGGAAAATCATCGGCATTTTCATCTCCGGAACACAAAAATGAGCAAAAACCCAAATGCTTTGAATCCCAGGGTGAAAACGTCTTCGCTATTGTTCTCAACTCGCCGCCGAATCCTCCCCACTTCCGATAATTTTACCCACTCCCACCCTCGCCCCTCAGTTTCGGAAGATAGAAGATTTTTACTTACACCCACACACACGCAAACAAACACGAACGCTCACACGTACCCACGGGACAACTCTCACGGAGATGCTCCGGATGGAGAAAAAAAATATATAACTATGGGTCGGGCCGTAAAAAAAAGACACGCGATGCAAACGGAGCGAGGGGACACCCCCACCGTGTCGCGACTGTATCTAGGGACGCGACTCTCTTTGCTCACCCTCCGGGGTTACGGGAGGGGTTGTGAATGCAGAGGAAGTTTACCCTACCCCTACTCCTCCCTCTCTCCCCACCACCCCGGCTGCAAAACATCCCCCTCCCACATCTTCCAGCCCGGCCGACCGTCCCACTTTCCGGCACACCCAACGGCGAGCGAACCATCCATCTTCCTCTTCCGCTACCGTGGAGTCTCATTTACGTTGCAGAGAGGGAGCCGTCTCCGCCGCTCCGATCTAAACCCCCTTCCCTACATCTCACCACCCCTCTGGCAGCGTTTGGAAGAGAGCTAGCGGACTGGAGGGGGAGTTGGAAACACCCCCCCCCCAAAAACCTTCCCTCCATAGCCTATGGATCCCTCAAGAGGTGCCTTTGTGGAGGAGGAGGAGAATGGGAGTGGAGGTGAAGGTTTTCCCGTGTGGGTGAGTGAGGAGGCCAAAGCTGTCGATGGGGAAAAATGGTGCTCGTGGAGAGAGAGAGCAAAATAAAAAGGATGGGTCGGATGGCTTAGGGATTCTGACCTCTAACCTCCCCAAACCCTTTGCCCCACCCAAACTGACACATACGCACACTGCATAAGGGAACCTCCTTGCTTTTCTTCCCGTATGACTCCCGCGAGAGACGATGGGTGCACTTTAAAAACTCAATTCTTGTGAAATGCGCCGAGAACGTCGCGTTCGCGCATTTGTGTGTGTGTGTGTTTGTATGTTTGTGTGACACCCTCGCCTCCCTCTCGTCGCCTCGTTTCCTTGTACTAGGGCAGGAAATATATAGGCCTCCCCTCCGTCGCGCATGGGAGTCACTGGAGGTCCTGCAATTCTCTCCCCTCCCCGAGACCACCATCCCACTCTCTCTCATCCTCGGGTCTCAACAAACGACTCCACTTCGTCTCCCCACGACCAACCCTCCGCCCTCCCACCCTCACCCTGAAGGTCCCACCTCACCCACGATTCTCCTGATTCCAGTAGTCTCTTTCTCTCCCTCCTTCAGAAACGACTCCACCTTCAATCCCCTCTACCTCTTTTCCTCACGTCTCCCCTCGACACATCTTCCGAAGGTGTGGGGAAGGGCTTGGCACCGAGAACGCCTTCCACCTCCCGCCAACCCTGCCACCTCTCTCCCTTGACTCGATCCTCTCACGCTTTTCCTCTCCGCTCCCTCACGTTTTTACAGCGTTTCACAGGTATTTATTTCCTTGTTCTATACCTGCCGTCATGTATTTACCATTTTTGTGGTGTTTATTTGTGTGCGTTTCCTTTCTTTGTCCAACTACTTGTGTCCTAATATTTACTCGTTTTCCTAATTTTTTTTTTTTCGATTATATTTATATTATTTAAAAAAATCAACTAGCTTGGGTGGAGCTGCACGTGCCCAAAGTGCCTTGTCCGGGAATCGAACCCGGGACCCTCCAGTCAGTAGTCCAACGCTCTACCCACTAGACCACCGTGACCCGCTATATATATATATATATATGTATATATATATATATATATATACAGGTATATAAGGTGGTTGGACCACCGAAAATTCGAGAACCAGTGAGTTTTTCCTCTTTTGTGTTTTGGTTTCTGTGTTTGTTATGACTTATCAGTGAATTTATATATATATATATATATATATATATATATATATATATATATATATATGTATGTATCCTCGTTGCTTCTTTTGTCGGCCATTTTGTGACCACAGACTGTTCCAAATTTCCATTCTTTTCGCAAAAGGGATGGAAATTGAAGATTTTGAGGGAGAAAGAAAGTATTTTAGGTATAATTCTGTGGAAATTTTTAGTGTTCATATTTGCAGGAAAGAAAAAATTAGCACTCAAAATTGTTGCGCGGGAATTGTGATGACCAATAAATTGGTGGCGTTGGGAGCAAAATAAAAAGTAGGGTGCAATGTTTTCAGGTTTAACTATGTGGAAGTTCACATTTGTAGAAGTTCATGAATATAAGGCACACGCTGCATTTGTCCACTTAATTTTATTAATTCACGACCGGTACGATGCAGAATCGTGGAAACTAGTCTTAGTAAATTAGAATACAGTGTGTTCCTTATTTTCATAAAAAAGGAGGGTAGTGTAAAATTTTTAAATATATGATGACAAAAAAACCTATACTGCTAAGCACTTAGGTTATGTAGTAATACATAACTGGCGGACGTATTCAACGTTTGAGTGCCACTGAGTTAGAGATTCGCGGCTTAGGATCGTATTAGTCAGAGGTATATAATTCATATTACCACTTTTCTCAATCAATCTCAATATGTATTTAAAGTCAAAAGTCAGAAGGCAAAAAATTCGGCAATTCTGGATGACATCTCACTGAAAACGCGTGAATGGAAATCTAATGAGATGGACGACACTGTGGCACGATAAATTTATGCAAAATTAGTTATACTATTTATTAGGTAATCTACCGGTTAAGGTAGGTTTTTGGATGGACACAACTATCAAATAAACATTTTGTGACTCCCCACCTAGCAAACTAATCTATATCAGGTCCCTCTTCATCTCAGTTATACTATATAGTTACGCATTATGATAAAATTAGTTATATAGGTATGGAATGATGAATATTGTGTACATATTCCAATAAAATATGGGAGATGCCGCAACAGTAACTTTAAACGGAATCATCCAGTAATGTGCATTTCAATGCAACAAAGTCTGAGTGTAAAAATCATTCACTTTTACCAAGATTCGAACCGGGAACCCTCGATTTCCGGCCGAGTGCCATAGCCAGTTAAGCTATGATTCGATTAATTTTTATTCGGTCCAGTTCATACTTTACACACCAAGTGTTTACATTGTACATACCATCAGGTAATAGATTTTGGTTACAGAATATTTTTTCTCACATAAATATATGTATAAATATATTCATACACATATATACACATAAACATAAAAAAGCAAATACACACATACATATAAGGACAAACATTCATAATTTTGCACATACAATTGTGACCATATGCAATACTGTTGAAGGAAATAATGAGATAAGGTCGAAGCGTCCTGTTAAAATTTGAAATTTTGGTGACTTTAAAGGAACAATGTGTTGTGACGAAATACCGTACATATAGTACAATGCCACAGACATTCGTAGTCGTGCGCCTCTGAAATTGTTGCATCGTAATATTGGAGTCGCTTACATGTAGAAAAATTTACACGTAGTTTTTCTTGAGTGAATTGTTCCATCGCTCAAAGGTTTCACAATGTCATCACAAAGTCCCATTTTCGTAGAACGCACTCTCATTACTGGATAATAAAGGAGCACAAAGGAGCCAAAATACCTTGGCTACGTGTTTTGGAACTGCGCGAACGAATTAGCGGTAGATACATGTTTATTCAACGCGACGAGCATAAAACGCCTCACGTGAATCCGTCCGTTAGATACAGTCAAATATTCTTGGTTACATGACCCAGTCAGAACAAGGTGATGCCATTGGGTCTTATTCGTTTTCCAAGCCATTGTTTGCACCACCATAACGTTTGATGTCTTTTTTGAGGAAATTCCCTTAACACTAGAAGACATGTGCTAATAAACATATTTTACTCTGAATGTATATGATACTCGTACCAGGATGTATAGGCTCATCTTTGTCGTTTTGCACAAAAATGTACGCGCATGTTAACTTGATAACGTTGGTTAATTTGCCACTGTGGCTTACTTATGAATAGCTCAAAGACTATCGTCACTATATTTTATAGACACTGGTAACATGTTAACCTATTTTTCATCCTTTTTGCTATAATCAATTTTAGTACATTTTTACGACAGTTAACTTTGTGGTCTAAGAAATATTTTGGTGATGCTTGGAGGAAAAGCAATAGAGGAAGTTTACTAAAAAAATGTTGATTTAAATTGATTTTCCAATAATAAAATTAATAAATTGATTGGGTTTTTTAATTTTTATAGACATTTTAATAAAAAACAGTTGTTTTTTCCATTTTTGTATGTCACAGACATTTTCGCAAGGGTTAGCGAGTTCTCAAATCAATACAATACAATCCTAAATTCAATAATACGTATAATAATTAGTAATATTAATAATAATATAAAAAATAATACATTAGATAATAATAAATTACAATAATAAATCATTCCTTGAAAAATTATTTAGGCAATATTATATTATTTTATGAATTATTTGTACTTTTTCACACTGTTCTATTAAAAAATGAACGTATTCGAAATTTATTTTTTCTTTTTTGCATCGGAAATAATTCGTAGTCATACGTTTATTGAACATTGTTCATTGTATTTGAGAGAGTTAAACTAATAATGTACCTGCTATATAATTGAAATCATTGTCTGGCAACAAGATACTATATTAATCACTCCCGAAGGCTACTCGAGGAAAATTTGCAATATATTTCCACGGATGTTTTAGTTGACATTCTTTGGAGAACAAACTAAAGAAAGCATGCGCTAATATCATGCTGATCTAAATTTTGGGTGAAAACATAAAAAATATTAAGAAGCTTATTATTTATACCTAGTTCCTTCAGATAGAAAAAATTGTTGAGCATATGAAATACGACATACTATACATGAAATGAAATGTACACGAAATTTATTATAACGAACATCTACGTAAAAACCTGGAAATTTTAATTCAATTTTACAATGGAATCATAGCCTCAATCGACCAAAATTGAGGAAATCATTGTTGATGGCATGATTAAATCGCTGTCCTAATAAATGTTGTCTTATATTTTATTAAATAAACTGACGTAATTTTCAGGTTTCACACCAAGTGATCCAAAAAAAGGTGATTATTAATACTAAAAGTAGTGATTTCGATTGAAGCTTAAATTTGGTACACTTAATCACTAAACATAACTAGAATAATAACTAAACAATGACATTGTGGTTCCAGGATTCATTGAACGTGAGTAAAATGAAGTAGTGAATTTAGGCGAAATATTTTAAATATTTATATTTAACTCGAGAGTTCATGAAAAAATGTGTACAATGTGGATGCTTGAGATTTTCTACTCCGGTTTATCGAGGCTAAAGGCCAGAATAATCTACTCACATGTTAGAAACAAACGCAATGAACTTTTTGGTAAAGGATTTTTTCTAGTTCCTTCTATTTAATAGAACGGTGGACGGGTATTATTTCGCAGCCTCTCGAGCTCCCTCTAAGAGTCATTTTGCTGAACATAACCTCGACAGGAGAAAAAGTCAATTTCACTTCATCATAGCTTAAGCGACCGAGGGGGCGAAGTTGATCCTCATTTGAGAGCAAGTATAGTTCGGATGAAATAGGAAGAAACGAAGCGCAGGGGATGGATGACCCAGGACATACGAAGTGCTCTAGGTACACGAACCGTTTTCCGCTCTCGAGGCAATACGCAAAACTTCCGACTCTTTTGTTTAGTCCCTTGAGGAGGCTTCGCAGCGGATCGGAAACCTCTTCCTCCATCCACCACCCTTACCTCCAACGACCTCCCCCCAATCTGTGTCACCTCCCCCTTCCTCCTTCATCCTCCCCTCAATCCCTCAGGCATTCGGCCTAATATCACTCACCGGCCGCAGCCCGTCCTCTCGGCGCCACCGTCGGGATGGAAAAGCGATGAGGGCGAGGATGGGGGAATGCCACCCACCCGGTTATGAGCGGCGGGAAAAGGGGCGGTGGCGAGGGGAGGAGACCTGGTGGGGAGGGGCGGGTGAGTGGAGGCGGTTGCGGCTGCGGTCTGAGGGGTGGAGAGGGTGGCGAAGTGGAGGATATGGTGGTGGAGGCGGGAAAGATTTTAAGGATCGCGGCGGGGGGAGAAAGAGCAGGAGGGGGAAGAGGAGAAACCGATCCAAACGTGCATATACATGTTTGGCCGCAATCCCGGCGGAGGGGTGCTCGTCATCGGGCACAAGGACACGGTTCATAATAACACTTTTTTTACAAGGCGGGAACGCTCTTACTTAGACAACTAGTTGCAATTTTGGCAAAATATTGGTTCAATACGTCTTAAACATCGTTAGGACCACGTAATTAAAACGATTCAATTCAATTCATTAGCTGAAATAATGGCTATTTCAGCTAATTGGTTGGAATTCAAAATGAAGACTTGCATCAATCATGTTGAACTGATACCAGTATCACCCAGAATGAAGCCAGTCCAAAAATAAACTGAAAATTACTGGAAAGTAAACAACGAAGGAAATATTCATTATATTTATTTCCCTTCAATGAAATTGAAGCTCTCTAAGCAAAGTTTTTCATTTTATTCCAACAAAGTATAGCAGAAAGATCATATTTCCATTGAAATATAATTCTTAAATAATATATGACTATCATTGTAATAATATCAGAGTGTAAAAATCATTCGCCTTGACCGGGATTTGAACCCGGATCCCTCGATGTCCGAATGAAATGCATGTTAGTGGATGAATCCGTTAAAATTTACTGTTGCGGGATCTCCCGCAGTTTCTTGAAATTAATATATGGCTATGTTTCCCATAGCACGATTGTTTTCTAACCTGAAATTTTAACAAGTTCTGCCAATTTAATGGCAAAGTATTCAATTTCAAGGTTACAAAAATATTATTGCCCAATGACTTCTTAGCTATAATTTTTTTCATTTTTTTGCCCATTTAAAATGGCATAGCCTCCGAAGATAAAAGTGTGCAATATATAGATACTCCCCTTTGTCTTGTCTGATGTCTTTGTCTTAGTGAAATTCAGGTTCAACTACGAACGAACCAGCACGTGAACATGAACGTGAACGGGTATTAAGAGTCTCGGAATCTACCGCCCATACAAACATTTCATTTGCAGGTTTTCTGTTACTGAATTTAGTTTGGCACCATATGAAATCTAAAATACCGGTTATAGTGATCGTACATTTACTCGAAAATTATCCTTAAAAATGAAAGCAGTGATGCGAGTGTCTACTTCGGTAAGTGATAATACGTAATAACATACTCTTCATAAGCATCCTCCAAGCATAAATTATCCACAGATGGTGATTTATCAAGGCAAAATCAAAATCAATGCAACGTCGCGTGTTACCTACACCGCCAATGAACTGAAAATGTTTCGAGTTGCAACGACATCCGCTGACAAAATACCCCTAATCAATTCTATGAAACTTGTACAAAATAGTATATATTACACATGAAAATAAGATACAACATGCGAATAAAAATAACAATTACTCTTTATCCTCCTATTTGTGAATGTAAGTACACACATAAATTTACATGTAAGTATGCACAGAATTCATATTAATAGATGAGGAAGCGAAAAAAGAGCCACGGTTTTTAGGGAACGAGGAGCAGGTCTTAGCATTGGGCGGAGGAAGGGAAGAATGAGGAGGACGGAGGGAAGAGTAGGCGGCGTGCGTTTATGTTCAGGGGGCAAGCAAATAAACAATGCTGGTTTTAAAATGAGAGAGAAACGCTTGAGGATGGAAAAAGGGGATGGTGTGGGGTGGAGGGCATCCTCATCTGTGGGGAAAGGGCGGCGAGGCAAAGGAGGACCGAGGGAATAAGGAAGGGTCGGGGAAGAGAATGTGTGTTTGCGAGGGGGAAAATCGAGAGAGGCATTTGTTAAACAAATGAATAGAAATAGACGCGAGAATAAACGAACGTGTGTGTAAGGGTTCATCAAGTCAAAGGATGGGGTGAAGAAATAGAAGAGAGGAGGCTTTGCGAGATGAAAGAGAAGAGAGGGCGAGAAATGGGAGGAGAGGAGGGAGTGAGAGAGAGAGAGAGAGGGGGAGAGATAGCGGGGAGAAATACGCCGCCCAAAGTACGTAGAAAAGTTACTCAGATTACACACTCCCAGTGCTTCATTGGGAAATCGTGGGCAAACAAAACACCCTACGCTTTACCACATGCTTAAACGAGTTTATTGGGAACGTTTAGTGTAATCAACATTGACTTTTGAATGCACTTGGTGTGAAAATAAATAAATTAAATGGTATTTCGTAAAAGTTGTTGGAGTGGAGAGCAGGTTTTGACCAGAGCTGGGCCATTTGATTTCCTCGACCAGTTCACGTTTTATATGCCTTCAACACATAAAAAGGAACAGAAGCCACCGTAGAGGCATGGTGGTCGTCCATCCAAAGTCCAACAAGGCCAAAGGATTCTTAAAGGTGGTGATTTAACAGCTAGCGTTTTCATTTCATTATATAATATTTATTCCTAGACAATAATTAACTTTCGATTGCGAACAGGAATAAATTTGATGTATGAAAAATGTTTAAGATTTTTCTCACTAAAAGCAACCATCCTATTCTTCAATCCAATCCATTTCAATTACCTCGGTCCTTTGAAGCAACCATCTTCCTTAAATACGCCATTCATCCATTAAAGGTAGCAGGTGGTTCGAAGACTAGCAGTCATTAAAGAACTGTCCAAATGTTAAGTGGTTTTGCAACATTGAAGAAAGCTTACTGATTAGTGGTTGGAGAAGGGTTAGATAATGGAGGAAAATGGATTCCGATGCTCAAATGAGCTTTTCCTTAAAGATAGGCCGGAATATTCGGTCATTCGATCCGAAAGATACTTATATCTACGGACCATCTTAAGATCATGAATCAACTCAAGTCTTTCTTTATGAAAGATATGTCGGACTCCAACCATGAAGCCATTGACGTGGTTCCAATAAATAAAAAATGACAACAAAAAGGTATAACCAACTTAAATATTCTCGTTTGATTTAAGTTTTATAAATGAGTTTTTTGCCTCGAATCCTCGTCATAGAATTTGAATGCGAGGCTGGGTTAGTGTAAGCTCTCTAAGCTATCCCGTTACCTTACGGTTATATTTTTCTTCTTATTTCTTCTCTCGTGTGTATTTATTTTTGCGTATACCTCTCTCTGCTTCTAGTAATTCAACTTTATTTTATATCTGTGTTACTTCCTTTTTGTTTTCTTCAATGATGATTTTCAGTAGATTGTCATTCCTAAGAATGTATCCAGTGAGTTTTCAGAAGTTTCCTCCAAAGTCTTCCTTCTTTATTTCCTCTTTAAATTAATTTTTCATTTGCCACTCTGTTAATCCATTGCACTTTCATTATTAATCAGTAACGCCATTATTTACAAATATTCTGATTTTCTTTTCCCTACTGATTCTATGGCGTTTATCTCAAAGTTATAGAAAAGTAAACTCGGAGCAAGGTTTTAGTTAAATGATTCCTTATGTCTAGATTAAAAGTAGAGGTTGTTGGAAGTTATTCTCCAGAAATAAACATTTTTTCTTTCCTATTTTGTATGCTACATTTCGCTTGCTTCTTCCAAGCAGTGAAATTATAACTGTGAATCTACAAGAATATTTCTCTAATTATTTAGTTGTTCTTTTTTGAGTCTCCATTGAAATTGTATCCTTTAAATCGACTTCAGACTAGTAAGTACCATTTTTTCTTGGCTATCTTGACGTTGTAGCGTTTTATCTCCTTTTCATCCAGACTATGTAACTGACGATTCGTCGTATTTTCCTGTATGTAAACAGTTGCAGTCCTGTTATCTGCCCCTCAAAGCAACTAGATATAACTCAAAGTAATCGTGAAAAACTCTAAGTTGTCTTGAGTTATTCCGTGATACAAATTGTTTTCTAGAAGCGACATTATTACACAGGTTATAGGATGAGTTAAAATAAAAAAGGCTAAATATTTTAAGAAAATGTGGAGTGACTGTTTTTGATCCAAGGAATAAGATTGCGTGACATCTTCTTGACTCAAGGAGGCACATAGTGTTTGGATTTGTTATCGTTTATGATAAGTAATTCGAGGCACTAATCAAGTTTTAGACGCTATAGTGGAATCGCATTGATGCCTTCGTCTATGGCGATGATTCAAAGCTATAATATAAAGGAAATTTTATTTTAGACTTGCAGCCAAAGAGTTAAAGACTCTGGCTAAGTTTTAAAGCTAAGTTTGCATTGGTGGGTCCAGTATTTTTAGTTAAATGGGAATACTAAGAACACTTGTCTACAGGCCAAAGTTGATTAGTAGGAAACAAAGGATGAACGAGAAATGAATCAAAAGGGGAAAATGTTGTGAATTCAATTGTATCTTATTCCTAGCTAAATGCAATCATTAACTGAAATTAGCTAGTATAGGACGCATTACATTTCTACATTTATTTTAAGAAATTATTTATGGTTTTTTCAAGTAAAAAGCTTTGACGGCCATATTTTAGCAAATCAAAGTAAAAGTTTTTCAAAATACTATTAAAGAAAATGACTTTCATGTAGCAGACACGTTGAATGCAACTTTAAAGACCTAAAACCTGAAATATATTCTCACAAATTATTTTGGCATATATTTTTAAAATTTTTTTATGAGGAAATTATTGTAGAAAATTCTCTAAGAAGAATACACGAATGACTTGAATTTTATTGAAAAAATTCCGATACATGTAATTATCCATAATAGGAAGACAGTATTTGAAAAAATATATTTTATGTAGGATAACATTTAAGAACTCAGAGTATAAGAGAGGGAGAGATTGCGTTCAACTTAAACCTGTGCATTTTACCACCGTAGTGCAGTAAATATAAACTTTTAATTATATTTCATTTCTCTTTATTTGAAAAAGTGTGCCTGTATTTACAATGGCAAACGCTGATTACTTCTCTATATGAGGATTTAACATTGAATTTACTTCAATCAGCAAGCAAAAGGTACTAGTGGCAGACTAATCCATTTGATACACTATTAAAAAATTCCCTTTCTTGACTAGAGTTTGATTTGACTCTTTTGACTCATGCTTTTTGGTGAAAATTATAGGCTTAGAACTACATATGAAATACTACCGTTGGATCAGCATTAATGACAATCCCTCCAGGCAAGGGGTAAGAATAATAGGTAATAAGATGCTTAAGAACTTAAGACGACAGAAGTTAAAATATTTGGACTGATAGATACAACAAAAATCTTTGGACATAATAATATTAAGTCTCCATTGTCTCTTTCATAAACATATTCATGTCATTTTCGATAGTTGCACTTTCCAATTTTCAGAATTTTCCTAAAACGACTTGGGTTTTGACACTTTCTGTAATTTAACACAATATTTGTCAAAATGTCTCCGTCAGAGGCAGCTTGCCTAACTCAAAATACTAAAGGTATAAAATTAGCCCAACCGCAAATCTTTGACCTGAGATAGGTACTGATTTCTTGTTGAAAACTGAGGGCAATGTTTTAGGTTCAACATAAAATTGGTTTAACTCAAAATGACCGTTTCTTTTTCTTCCATTTGTAACGACGTGGACATCCGGTGGGTATTGTACAAAATATGAAACAGAATCGAACATATAAGAAAGGCAATTCAGTATTATGTCAAGGAAATTTAAACCTGAAAAGTGCATCGTTTTTCAGTGCTATCTGCGTAAAACAAGTGGAAATTCAACCATATGCTGTATAAGATAGATTAACACATAGAAGTAATACCAGAACCTAGTATTCAATGTTTAAATCCAACTTTGACCCGATAAAAATGGACCAAAAGAAATATGTAAACCAGCCGAGTATGGTTGCTGGTGAATGACAGAAGAAAGTTTGACTCTGGGGTTTATCCATTTGCGATATTATGCATACAACATTGATACAAGTTGCTAAAGTCTACGGGCGTCGAAGATTAGATTATGTAAAATTCAACTGCAAAATCAGATAGTGAAATGCCAGCTTCACACTTACAATGTACGGGTAAAACTTTTCATTTAGCAATTATGTTCCCAATAATCTCAATTTCGGTGAAAACCCAGTTAATTACTTTTGCATTGATACCTCAACACTACTTCTCTATTTGAAGGCAGTTTGAAAACTTCGACCAGACGCTACCCATAAAAACCCCCCCCTCCCAACAACAAAGAAAAATTTTTCACAAAATATTTCATCCAAAATTTTTTCATAAAATATATTTAATGCCTATCAGTGTTCTTATTTTAGGATACGTGAAAGGCAAACCCGTACACCTTGAAACATTCAAGATTAATCATTTGTAATTCTGATCTTGTTTCATATAGCCTTCTTAAATTCTCTGTTGAAGCAGAACTGTTTAGAAAATAATTGAAGGAAATTATTTGATACGATGGGCAAGATTACGTGGTTTGGACATCATTTTCTTCACGTCCGAACTTTCTCTGCTGAGGTACGTAAAGAAGAGGGTGACTCGACATCGATCAACATACGGGCGAAAGATGTCTGAGGGGTGCGCTGCGCCGCGTCGGCCGAGAGCGGGTCTGGAACGGGAAAGTGAATGGAGAAATTAGGAGGATTAGGGAAGGAATCCGATTTATGCCCATGGACGAGTTGACAATATGGGTAAAGAGAACGGTTGGGTGGACGTGATATTTCAATTAGAGCGAGAAGGTTTTGGAGACGAAAATGGAATATGACGGCATTGACCAATTTAAAGATAAAATATGAGATGATAAGTTCACCTCATGCTAAATCCTATCATTTTCCTCTATCTATTTATGTATAAATATATATGTACTGGCAGTGAATTGTCATTCCTAAAATAGTAATACTTGTAAATAGAACCGATCGCTCTTAATCGACTAAAACAGTATTTTGTTAGTCTATGAAATAGGCATCGTCTATAACCTTGTTTACTAAAACCCTTCGTGGACTATATTTAGACCGCGGTTGGTATCCTCACCTGAGCTGGCATGTTTGAGTGAAATTCACAAATTTAGGATGGAGTATACAGTTATTTTCCTTGTGTCGCCTGCGGTCTAAAAGTCACTTGGATGAATGAAATGGACGGTTTTTTGAGGCAATGGTCAGTTTGGTACATTTCATTAGCAAGCAAACAATGCCAGAATCGAAAGACGATGGAAGAAGGTCAAATCGTGCTGGTGCACCTACAACTTCACCAGACCCGATAAATGAAAACGTTTTCAAAGAACTGGTGTACTATGAACCGTTCATGGCAGGTTTTACGTGACACGAATGTGTATTTATCTCCAAATACCTTGCAATTCCTTCTAAAACGATCAAAGAGTAGATACCTCCCTACATCACCTCGCAAAGGTTACGACTGGAAGAAACCTCCACTACGTCGACCTCCCAACGGAGACTTCGTGTCGTCGGCATTAATAGATGTTCATATAATTGTGTTATAAAGGTTTTGAAATTCACATTTACCTATTTGATAGGAACATTATGAAATGAAAGGAGGACAACGAGGAAGATCAAAAGGTAAACCTATTCATTAAGAAAGAGAAATGTAAGCTTGTCGCGTGGACATATGGTTTGAAAGTGAGTTGGAAATATCCTGCCATAATACTAAGTAAAAAAATATAACAAAGGGTAGGGAAATTAACACACGAAAGCTATAATAAGACTTCTTTAAAACTAACGAAACCGGCAAGATCGAAATGAAGAAGCTGGCTGGCATTGATCCAAGCGTCCTGTAAATGCGCAAACTAGTATTTTGATCTAAGTTTTGCTTTTTATCTTACGTAAGGAAAATTTTGTGCCGCCGATTTCTAGGTCATGTTCTCAAGTGTGGTTGTTTGTGTTGACTTTAAAATGCACGCACACATTTTTACAGGACATGTTATCCTCATTGAGGAAAATTCACTGTATACATGTACACACATGCATAAATGCATGCGGTTCAAGGGAAGCCTATGGATGAATCCGGGAATGCATTTAATCGCGTTCTTTGTAACCAAACTGCTCACTTTTTTGCGTCTTCGTAGATGGATAGGTGGATTTTTTCCACTTTATGTTTTTGAACTAACCTTAGCAGTTTTAAAGCCGAAGCGAAAAGTTTCATCCCCTGCAAAAGATGGAATGAGGTGGACCGAATGAGGCATTTGGATGCAAATAAGTAGAACTACGTAGAAAGATACTCAAAGTAAAGTTACTTTTCATTGTTATAATTTTAAAGTTATACTTTATGATTATTGAATGACGGTTTGCACGAGAGAAATGATTTTGCCTGACAATGTCATTTGTTAAAATAAATATTAGTTGAATGAAGTTGCTATCGAAGCACCTAAAGTAAAGGCGTCTACACCGTTCTACTATGCTTCTTTTCTGGATTTCACATGGTTTGTTTATCATTGTTTGTTAGATAAAAGGTAGCTGTATTTTGTGTTAAATACTTGAGTGCTCGAAATTCATATAGGTTACCTGGAATAAGATGTAAAATAATGGGGACTGAGATCATCTTGGCTAATACAAGCAATATACCTTGCTATATATTTTAAACCGCAAAAGCGCTTGAGATAATTAAGAGCGTTCAAAACCCTACTATAGCGTGCATCAACAAAAATTCAGTAATTTTTTAGTCAGTGGATAGTATTAATTGAAATATTTAAGAAGAATTATGTGAAACGTTGGATAATTGATCCGTGTTGGTTCCATTTTACCGTCAAATCTCATCATTCACGAAGTGGTTTTCAGTGATATAAATTTAAATTTTAAACCAAAATTTTGATTTAGGCAAACAATTGAAGAGGAAAATCTTTGTTTTAATAGAAAGGTAAAAAAAAATTTTTTCATAAAGATCATATTACTTAGGAGTACAAAAACTAATTAACAAATTCCTGTATCTTGCAGTTAATGTGAAACTTGGAGAACAAGGTCAGTATAACACGTATCGGAAAAAGTTTTGGAAAAAGATATTTATTTCCGATATTGCTTCAATGGCTAAAAATTCTTCAAAGAACATCCCTTGAGCGTCGACACACTTTTGTCAGCGGCTTTTCCACAACTCGAAGGATGCCTAGTAGACGGATTCCGGAAGGTCCGTAAGGGTTGGCGTGCAAGCTTACTTAATTTAAGGTCCCTTGGTGGTGTTCTTTGAGGAAGAATTTCACTTTTTGGAATAGTAAATAGTCTGCTGGTACCAATACGGTTGGGGAATCGTCGTGGTGCTGTTTCAGAAGGTCTTTGCAAGCAGACACTCGACTCTGCTTTTGGTTGCCCTCCAAGACCTTCGGGACGAGTTAAGCGCAAATATTTTGCATCGCCAAATTTTCAGTGATAGTTGTATGCACTGTCATCTAATCAATGTCAATACGATCTGCGATCATGCGCACACTTAACCGACGGTCTTAATATACCACATAACGTACACGTACGTTGTCGTCGGTTCTGGATGTCAACTGCGTCCAATGCGGCTCTCGTCCACGCTCTCTCGGCCATCTTTGAAGGGCTTTCGCAACTTAAAAACTGCTGTTTATGATATGCTTTCATACTTAAACACTTGGTAAGTCATGCCAACGTCTCCGTACCCGATTTCCCCATAGAAGTAAGCGTTTTCCCATAGAAGCAATATATTAATGAAACATTTAGAGCTTGATCAACTTTTGTTTTATGATCACTTTCATAAGATAAATTAAAGAAAAGCAGATAAAATCTTGCAAGTGGTTAGAAATATTGCACTAACATAACAGTAAAATAGAATGAGTTCCGGTCCTAGACTGTTTTCTCATCGTATTTATTTAAAACGGCAACCTTTTACTGACTTTTTTATTTTAAATTACAAATTCAATGGCTAATTCAAGAGTGAGAAGCAATTTTAAGACAAGAATTTGCAACTTACTGAGCACTTTAAAGGAGATGGTAGGTGATTACAACATTTTATCCATTGGTCACTCAATGTTAATACATGTTCTAGCAACTTCTTGAGAACACAGGTCACGATCAGAAGCACTCATTGAAATTTCACTTTAAATATCCCCATGTAGTACAACTCAAAAAAACGTTATATTCAGATAAAGGAGTGAAGTAATGAGAATAAAAATATTTAGTCTGAAGCCCTTTGAACTCAATCGAATAGCTTTTAGCAACTTACTGATTGGTTTCAGGAAGCAAAAGAAAATAAGTTTTTGAAATGGAAGCGTCCTTTTGATGAATTCCTTTTTCAGCTGTGACCGCAGTATGTCGATCTAAGAAAGGTGCTCATCAACATAGTTAAATTACAAGATTTTCGACACAGGAGGGAACTCGTTGAGCGAAGAACTCATTCATCGAGAATCTTTCGCCCGGAGGGATAATGATTGTAGGGCCGGGTGGTGTCGCCACGTAGTTCCGCTGTAAACACCGACCTGCTTGTTCATCGAACCCAAAGCTAAGGTGCAAGATTGGATGACGAAATCACCTTCCCGCTAGAAACCCATGTCTCGAAGAGTTCCACGATTGAAGACCAGAAGTGGCGATGGAGTAGGGCAGATATAAGCGGTCCCTTGGTGCTTGTATGACCGGACTCCCCGGGAATCCAATTAAAAACTCGGAAGGACCAGAGAAGACTCACAGGGACGGATGAAGCGTTTACGGCAAACGTACCTCCACCCCTCCTTTCTTCATTCAATCCCTTTGCACCTGACGGATTTTGGATGAAACGTTTATCGGTGACAATTTAAGGAAATCAAACTGTCATATAAACGAGACGTCCCCACGCGGCTCCATTTAGAAAATTTGCTCCCTGCGGGAAAAATACTTTATTGAAAAAAGTTAATCAAGTCGACTTCTACCTCTTTCCCTCCTCAAAACACCCCATTCTCCAACAACCTCACTCCAAAATTCTCCACTCCTCCTCCCCGTCCCCAACCCCGAAACTCGAACGGTCGGCTGCTCCGAGCCGACCCAAAGAAATTATGGAAAACAAAAGAATTGCATTTGCCGACTGCCAGGCAAACGACCCGACACTTTAATCACACGAAACCAAAAAGATCTTAAAGAGCCGAGGTTTTTCCCTTTTTCCTACAAAGGGTGGGGGGGGGAGCGTGGCACAAAAGAAAGCTATGCAAATGATTCGAATGGAGTCCCATTCAAATGTCCGCCCGGCCACGGATGGGGAGAGGGATAGAGGGGGATGGAATCGGAGAGGGGGAGTGGGTGGGGTGGCGAGTCGAATGATGAGGGTTGGAGAATCTTTGATAGGAGGCGGCTTTGAATGGCTCTGTAGTTCGGAGCGAGCGGGAGGGGATGGATTCGATGAGTGAAAGAGATATTGAGAAAAAAAAACTTGAACGAGACCGCTAGTCAGTCGACTGGGGGAGGAAAGAGTGGGAAAAGGAGGAAGAGGATATAAAAAGTGTGGAAGAGAAAATTGAAAGCGGATCGGGAATTGATGGAGTCAATAGAAGAGAATGAGGCAGAGATTTCCCACGGTTGAAAATCAAACTCCCTGGAAATATTCCATCGGACATCTTCTCTCTCGTAATCCGGTGCCTTTTGCTCCGAACCTCCCCTCCTTTATCTTTGCGAGTCTTCATCAGCTCTATTCCCTCGTCTCTTCGCCGTCATCCTCCCTCTCCTCCTCTCCACCCCCGACGACCTCCCTTAGCTCCCGTTCCCTCGCTCCCTCCACTCTTCCTCCCTCACACCTCCCCTTAAACGGGTTGGGGACGGATCCGAATGCATGAAAGGTACCGAGAGAAACCTCAAGGGACACCTCAACGGACCCAACCCCAGACAATGCGAGACCATCGGAAGTTAAAATAGTCAGCGGTACCCTTGCGAGAGAAATAAAGATGGATGAAGCGCCCTTCTATTCATTTTCAGTGTTTTTTCTCCGAGTGACCAACAGCTTGACGGCAAATAAAGCGTATGAGCACTACGTTTGAAGTTTGGTAAGTCATGACATTATTCATCTTGGTCATCGCTCACGATGCTTATTTAATTAAGCAAAATCCCATGGTTTAAATGCTCTGGAGTAAGATGTTTGATCTGAAGTAATTCTTTGGCCTTCAATATAAACTGAGTATTGTACACATGGCAGAGGTCCGCGATTTTCAGTACCAGCGTCAAAATTTGGTGCATGGCGTTCAGTAATTAAAATCAGAACCGAATTTTAAGCAAATATTAATCGTTAAACCATTTCACAAACTTTACGCTTTAGACATTATCATATGTGCCATTTAAAAATTCTAACGTGTTTAATTAATTGCAGTAAAATTGTAATTCTGAAGGCGGACACACGTTTGATTTCAAAATAAATGTTTCTCCGGAATCAGCATGATCTTTGCCTAACTTTACGCTGCATTGATTCCTTGAACTCAATTCTTTCGTTTTTGTGATCCAATTTTCAGAATTCCTATATTTAGAACATTAATTTCTAAAACTGTCATTTTTGTCGACATTTTTTTAAGAGTTTTTTCTCCCTTTGTCCGTTTGACATAAAATAATTTCATTTGGCACACAATTTGGACAGTATTGATTATATTTCTTGACATAAAGATGACTCTATAAGCCTTAATATTGTGAAATGCCTCATTAATGTCCACAGAAATGTAAATCCCAAGCAGAAACGTCCAAAAGCAAAAATTGTGAACATTTTTCTTTCTATTTTATTCCTTCACATATAAGTTCTTTGCTCCTCTCCATTTCCATGAACTCTCGCTCTCCACCATCTTTTCGCCTCTCTTTCAATTTCCTAGTCCGTGTGGACACGTCATCCTCCGAGAAAATCATCCAACCGTTAAGTCCTCCCCTATTTCTCACCTCTCTTTTCCCTCCTCACGCTTTCAATTCGTTCCGCGACCCCTACCTGCTTCCCATAACCCCTCTACCTCACTCTACTCGTTCTTCTCTTTACAAAACCCTCAACCCCGTCTTATGGTTCCCACACCTTTTCATCTTTTAATCCGCCGGTACGGTTTCCCGCGTTTTTTTCCTCAAACACCTCTCTCTACTGGATGTATCCCGCCCCTCGTATGTCTACAGTGCTGCAGTGGAGCTTCATCAAAAAACTCTCCTCTTGTCGTCTCGAAGGAAACCTCTTGTGCAGGCATACTCTTCACACGAAATCCTAGTATTTCATTGGTTGCTCGACCCGCTCACACCGAAAACGGTAAAATACAATCTTGATGAACGGGAGGAAATAAAGGGGTCATCAAGGTAATAGTGCTCCGTTTCGCATTCCTCTTTCGAGATGGCGTATTTGAGGGGAAGAAATCAGAATAATAATAGCAAAAACTTAGAAGACAGTTGGAATGTTGTCATTTCAAGAAAATATTGATATTTTCTTCCTGAAACTTAGACATGTTTACTATTTAAGTATGGCTAACCTTTTTCTACCATATTTTTGATATTTTCCATACAGGTTTTGGTGATTTGTTTAATAAATAGAGGAAAAAGGTAACGGTTCGAGCGTAATAGACGATATCCTATTCATAATGAAATACAGTTTCTCATGCTTGGATTGAAATTGTCTCCGAAAAGGAGTCACGAGGGTATGTTACTTGGGATATGATGTAACAAGTAGCTAGTGGTTAATGTGTTCAATAGGAAATATGCCTATCTAAGGTAGCTTATATTGTCAGTTCAGTGATTGACTTTTGAAAGATTAAGTCAACAAAGATAATGACAGTGTATAGGAAAAAAACAAAAGTAACTAGAAAATGAGTGCAACAATGATAACCCTTTGGTGAAGTTTTCTCGGGTCTTCCACCGAGTCAGGGGTTCCTTGTTGGCCAACGTTTCGATGCCCGATTTGTGGATTATCCTCAGGGAAAAAAATCATCCCTGAGGACGATGCACGAGTCGAGCATCGAAACGTCGGCCAACATGGAACCCCTGACCCAGTGGAAGATCAGAGAAAACTTCATCAAGCAGATACACCAGGAAAGCACCAGATCTTACTTCAATGATAACCCTTTTTTCACGTATTCACCGTAAAAATAGATTATTATATAATTTCTATGCATATTATAATATATTTTGTAACGATTTTTTTATCTGTTATAAAAATTGTTATTGGCCGGAATGAAAACAAGAAATTTAGTAGGCTGACAACTAGTCATACCAGCTGGATGTGCGAGTTTTTGTTATTTGGTCAACCTAGATAATGCAGTCACTGCTGAGCAAACAAAATATTAGTCTGATTGCATAGGAAAATAAGAAAATACTAAAGTGATGAGAATCTCAAAAAATAGAAAGAAAAAATTAAATACCGAACTTTGAGGGCATGAGTAGGCGAAGGTGGAACTCTTTATTAATTTGAGTGGTATTGAGGAAAACGATGCAGGTAGTAATAGCATCATTAGGAATACATTTATATTAAAGAAAGAATCATTTATAACGAGAGAATATAAAACAAGAAGTCTAAGTGAAATTGTTGACAGTGGATTAGCTTATTTTTGAGGACGAAACTTTCTGGGAATTCATGATACACAAGAATTCATCAATCTCTTTGCCTTCCCACGAAATTAATGTATTTCTAACAGTTTTTCTATATCATAATAGCAACTTCAAATACATCACGAGATGGCGATGTTCTTTTGTAGTCATTTCCAGTAAGGGTGTGGAACTAGGGAGGAGATTTATGATAGGGAAGGTTTGTCAGTGTGGGATGGTGGCCTTTTTCCTTCCTCCCATGACTCTCCTCTATCCAACTGCTGAAAATAGTTTATCCTGCAAAAATGAAAAAAATGTAACCATCCAATGTATTTGGATAGGATTAGTGAATACTTTGGCTTGGAATGCTGCTATATGTCCAAATATTTGGATTTGGTTTCCAGGAAATAGAAACGAGGATTGGCTTTTGAAGTGTTAGGCGTAAAGAGGAATGGAAAAAAAGAGAATATAGAAATTAGACCTAGGATAAGTGATAGCCGTAAGAGAAAAAAGGAGAAATCTATCTAAATTACGAGGGTAGGCTGAAAACTAATTCACACATGCTTGTAGACCACAAACAAAATTACATTCACAAGCAATCTTGATGACAAGTGGAAGTAACATTCCCCATTAATACGCATGCGCAGGTTTGAGGTCGTTATATCTATTCAGTGTATTTTGAGAAGCGAAAGTATGGAGACGTGTTCTAGTGCTATGTCAACGCAAACTAAACAGCGGGCCGTTATCGAATTTTTAACTCCTGAAAAAGTGACTCCTATTGAGATCCATCGTCGTTTAAAGGCTATTAATGGTGACGATCCTGTTGATAGGTCTACTGTAAATCGATGGGTAGTAAAATTTCGTCTTTGTGAGCCTGAAAAAGCCATAATTGTTGATGAAACACTCAGCGGACGTCCGATCATTGCCACAGACGATAAACATTGCAAACTCGTTGAACATTTGATTCAAAATGACCGGAAAATCACTCAAAAGCGTATCGCAAACCACATTTGAATATCCAAGGAACGTGTCGCCTTCATTATTGAATAATTGGGATACCGTAAAATCTGTGTATGACGGGTACCACGCTGTCTCACAGACGAGAACAAACAAAACCCTCCTTGTTCCCCCGATCTTGCGCCTTTCGATTTTTATTTTTTCCTCAACTCAAGAGACACCTCAAGGGTAATCATTACACTTCGGACAATGAGATGAAGGCAAAATTCGATAACAGCACGCTGTTTAACTGGCGTTGATATAGTACTAGAACACGCCTCTATACTTCCTTCTCTATGCCTCTCTGTCTTCCATACTCAAAATACACTGAATGAATATAATGGCCTCAAACCTACCCATGTGTATTATTAGCTTTCAGCCTACCCTCGTATTCTCGTAGTCCATAGACTATTTGTAGAAACTGCATCGGTACAAGATGAATTAAAATACGTATTTCTTTTGGATTAAATGTTTAAATTAAGTATTATTTTTTTAGTTATCACACTTGGGGGTCAAATAGACTGTGAGATTACTTCAATGTCGGATTTTCAACTAATTGGCTTATGCATTTAAATTTTGATTTAATATTTTAAATACTCTGAATGTGTGCCCCTATTTTGAGTATTCTTATAAAAATATTAAAATTAGATTTGTAGAGTAATTATGTTATTTGATAACACTATTATAAATTTTAAATATATTGAATAAAAATTTAATATAATCAACGAGCTTATAAAAAGTAAGACGGCATACGCCCGCTGCTTTGATTATCAAAATGTTATTACCCTGCCATATAAAAATAATTCATGTGTGTTGAATATGAACCTCATTGTGTTACGGAAAATGAATACATCAGGTTGGATTAGTTTATCTTGAATATTTTAATGCAATTTTTCACGTGAACTGTACTAAAGAACCAAAATCACTAATTATCAACCCGAGGATTGGTTTGTATCAGCTCTCTAACTTATCCTGCTCAACACTAACCTCTTCATACCTTCATAACTCCGAGTACTAACATTTTTCATTACTTTTTTCTGGCAGTTCATTTTTGTCCATTCTCTGTATTTATTTTCCTAGTTTTTTCCTTATTATTTCATTAAATTAGGGTCTTAGGAAAGCTATTGTGCATAGGGAATTACCCAACTAACATCTCTCCTCTACTTGTGTCCTCCATAGACCATTCTCTTCACCTACTATTCCAAGTACTTCTTAATGAATCTTCTATCTGTTCATTTTATTTTCATCATCTATGGGCGAAAATGACAAGAAAAAAAACTCTAATGTACTTATTGAGCTAGGCATGTGAACCAGTATCAATAAGAGAGCCGTGGTAGTCTTATGAAAAAACTCCACCGTAAAATGACCAATCGAGCCTGCTCAAATTCAGTAAAATTTAATAGTTTCCCTACACGTACAAGCTGTTCTTCCTATATTATTTGAGCCTGGCCTACCGAATATTTCCAAAAAAACTCCTTTCATGGAGAATTTCTGAATATCTGGCCACAGATGCGAAAGTTCCTCGTCCGCCGATCTCTCATTTTCCCTCTCAATCATCTTTTTCCAGACCTTAACGGCAACCACAACTGCACCAAATAGCATGATTGTCGACCACGTCTCAAGATAACACGATCTGATAAAGCTTAAGACCAATAAATTCGTATCTATGATAAGATTTGTTTAAAAAATGATTCTGTTCGTACAAGCGGCCCTATAAATGTGAATAGCAGCTATTACATGTCTTGAAATGAGCAAATAAAGCTTATACCATAAGAATTTTATTGGAAAATAAATTCATTATTTATTTATATACTTAATTCAGTTTGTATGGAAGTGAAACTTAAGAAATTATTATTAGGTAATCTACCGGTTAAGGTAGGTTTTTGGATGGACACAACTATCAAATAAACATTTTGTGACTCCCCACCTAGCAAGCTAATCTATATCAGGTCCCTCTTCATCTCGGTGTACTTCTTTCCTCCCTTCATCCCGTCCAACATCCCTATCCTGTTCCTACCCTTACCTCGCTTGCCCAACATTCTCCCCTCTATTACCCTCTTCAACATTCCACTACCGCTCAATACGCCTTTCATCCATTTTTCCTGCCTCCATAGGATTTCTCTCAACAAACCCCTCTCCTCCTCCACCATTTCTAGTACTTCCTCATTTGTTTTCCTTTCGGTCCATTTCACCTTCTCCATTCTTCTCCACACCCACATTTCAAAAGCCTCCAATCTACGTCTATCCTCCTGCTTCAGCGACCACGTTTCCGCGCCGTACATAGCTACGCTCCATATCAGAGTTTTTACGAGTCTTGTCTTAACATCCCTACTCAACGTCCCCGTCATCAACTCCCTCCTCCTTGAGAAAGCCTCCTTGCCTAGCGCAATTCTTCTCCTTACGTCCCTACCACTTTGACCGTATTGGTCCAAAACACTTCCGAGATGTAAACTGTTCTACCTGCTCTATTTTTTCCCCGCCTATTTTAATATTTAGCTTAGCCTTTTTCTTTCTGGAAAATCGCATAACCTTTGTTTTATTAATATTGATTCCCTCCCATGAACTACAACCTTGTCGTGGTGGAAGGGCTTGTGTGTTCCGATGACCCCTAGAGCTGTGCTGGCGGGAGTAATAATAATTACTCCTGGAAGGGTCACCCATGCCAGATAGGTCGAAGGTTAGGAGCCAGACGAAAGGTAGTCCACGCAGCGTCTGTTCCTCAGTGAGGCGGCTGCAATGGCGTCTGACCCCAGTGGGGCGGCCATTAAGTGATGGTGTCACGTTAAAAACACTATTGAGGAAGGCAACGGGAAACCACCTCAATTATGATTCCCAAGAATATAATGATGGGCACTTAAGAAATGTAAAGAAGAAAATAAGGCTTGAAGACTGATATCTCACCAAAATATAAACTAAGTGGATTTTATCACTTCACTTTGGAGTAAACTACTGTATGTATTTACTCTATGTAAACTAGTATGTATAGGTGCAGCTCCGAGCTTTGAAAATTTTCCGTTTTCTTTTATTTTGTATAATTAACATCTGAGGAAAAATTTTTAAGGGCGTCGTTCTGGTTCGTAAAACTTCATCCGCAATCTGCAGAACGTTCCAATGAGAAAAAACTGGAGATTAAAATCACCACATTGAATTAAACGTCTTGTGAAAGTGCATGATGCCATTTATTGTGGCAGGTGTTACTTGACAGAAACGGGATTAATTCACGTAGTTAAAAAACTTTTTTTACATAGTACTCTGCAAAAAGTACCGTGGATATAATGTCACCAATCATCATCGTAATTTTGCTAATGATGCACTTAGGACAAATATGTTTGTGCTCTTACCAGATCATTAGAGTATTTGATACGAAAATTTGAAACGTTTTTGAACTATGTGCCTGAAGATGATGTGGCTAATATTGGTTTTCAAAGTTAATTTAAGTTAATTGCTTTTGTAGTGACAGATATTGCAATGAAATAGCATTAAATGGACCATGAACAATGAAAAAAATGGAGCTAATAATAGGTACAGTACATAATTAGAGATGCCAATCATACAAAGAGCTTAAGGTTTCTCAATTTATCATTATGTCTCTTCTAAGCTTCATAATCACCTGTACCGTCCCTCCGAATAAGCAAAAAAAGAATCTAATGGAGAAAATAACCACATGAAAGAGCTTTTTATAAAATTTGTTTATCAATTTTCAAATTATCAATTCCAAATTAAGATTACATTTTAACATTATGCACCGTTAAAATTGATTTTAAAAAGAGTATTAGCATTTTTACGATGATTAAGAAAAAGTAAACGCAAAAAATGAGTGAAGAACCAAAGTATAGTTTCTGACCATCCAAATCATACCTTAAATGGTTCAATGGTAATATCAACAATATATGTACTTGTATATATTACATATGTATACCTGCATTTAATATATATTATGGTTTAACTTGGTTAAAGGGTGTACGCAATATTTCTTTTTTGAACCGGCTACAAAGGTGTCTTATCCCAGTAGAGTGGCCAACGGAATTATGATGTCACGTTATAAACACTATTTCGGAAAGAAAAACGGAACCATACTTATTGCTTTTCCCAAGAAATAATGATGGAAAATATGAGAGATAAATTCTGGCAGCTACGGGATTTGACCATGCGTCGCGACCAGCAGGGGCTGAAGCAAAGTTTCCATGGTCGACATCTCACGAAATATTTTCAAAGCAAAATCGATAACAGTGGCAGCGAAGGAGACCCAAAATAGGACAGAACTAGCAATAAGAAGGACTTGGATTTCTATTGCGATGATAACAACTAGTGATTGAGGAAATTAAAGCGATGGATAGAAAGAGAAAATATAGGCATACGCACGGTTAGATGGGAGGATAGTGGGGATCAATAGAGTGAAAATATTGTCCTAATTTTTCTAAACGTCAAAGCAGGCTAGGTATACTTTAAAAATTCCTAGAATCCATAAATATAATAAATCTGTTAGATAATGTTTTGATTGAGCACAGATTTAGGAGTGGCGTCATTTATTCCAGGCTTACATTTTTCCGAAATCCGAGATACATCAAGGAAATTGAAATTGAATAAGGCTATGGTGATAGTAAAAAATCCTACCGAACTATTTAAGGGAGCATTGTGAGTATGATTAGCATGTATGACTAAGAAATTTTCCCGGAAGATTTCGTCAGATTGGAAAGGCTGAGAACTATAGAACAATAAGTTTGATTTGGAACGAAGTTAAGGTAGAATAAAAGGCATGAACACATGCAACAGACGACCACAAGGTTAGGGTGGAATGTGAACTTTTGCTTTACGAGAGAAAAATGGTTTCCTTAACCAAAAATCGAATCACCAATCTTGCCTAGTTGATTCTCAGACCACACGGTTACCGAGACTTATTAACTACTGAAAGCCAGGGAAATTTATAAACCGAACTCTCCAACACTTTTGCTAAAAGACTGTTGTAGACGGCTATTTCAATTCTACTAGAGGAATGACCTGGCACGCATAAGGAGAGAATATCAAGAAATACTGTCTACTGTGGCAGTTATTGGCCCGCACTTAATCGCCGGAGTTAACTACGACAAGTCCCAAGGACGAACGATTGAAGTCAAAAGGAGTAAGGCGTATATATCCCCACAGTAGAGAGGCATTGAAGTTAGAGAGAAAATATCGAGTTCAGTACGAGGTGGCTATCGTTTGCCGCAAACGCCTTTCGTATAAATGCTTGGGAAGGTTCCTTCAATACCAATTGCATATAAATTTGTATTTTCGCTTCGGAGCGTACCCCCCGTAAGTGGGGTGATGATGTGACATTCCGACCTGATATCGCGGCATGATGAGTGATCGAGCGAACGAAGACACAGGATACCACGAATGGCACCAATCTACCTACAGATGGCTTGATGCTGGATCACATCCTCTTCCCGTCCCAGGATATTGGCCCCGAAGTGATTGACTTATGGTTCGCACAACTGGAAAGCCAATTTAATATACTCGGAGTTACGCAACACGACGCGAAATATGGATTTGTCGTTTGGCAGTACGAAAACAGATACTCCGTGGTAGTGGAGGACGTAATTACTGAACCACTTGAAAAAGGAAGTTACAAGAAGTTCCAAAGGAAACTCAGCCGACAAGTCTTAGTCTCCTAGCAGTAGCGCAACCTAACTTTGGAGCATGACGAGCCGAGAGATGGAACACGAACGCAGTTATTGAGGTGTTTGCGGTCCCTGGCAAGCCCAAATCTCCCGATTAGTAGTCGTAGTATATTTAGGGGACGCGACCAACAGCTGAGATCATTTGCGGCATTAGGGATGGATGGAAAAGGAGAAAGGGTGGAGAGAAACCTGGCGTTAAATATTAGCCTACTCTTAACGAAAGAAGTCAAGGGGTTCGCAGTTTAATGTTACATCAGAATGAACGGCGCACTCACTCAAAGTGTTCTCCACAAAGCGCATCAAGTAGGGATCGGGATACCATTGAAAAATATCTACTGTCCCCAGGATTCGAACCCGGGCCCTCTCGGTGGTACGCCAGTGCGTTAGCTGCCGCACCATCCCGATCCTTCCAACCATCCCAAGCTTCTATTTGAAATCGCAGTGCCTGGAGCGCTTGACAGTTTCCATTTAAGAAATATTGGCAACGCAACGGGACGAAGAACTAGAGAGGATAGTACTTCTAGCGGATAACGTTACCAAGTGATCCCAAGACGAGAAGTTGCAAGCACTCATCTATCATCTAATCACTAAGGCGCGTCCATAGCCTCCGTTGTAAGACATCGTATAGGTTGAGCGTGCCAGACGCGTGTCTGTTGGACTGAATCAACCCCATCTTTACCCCTGTTTGACCTGCACTAAGTACCACGTATCACATTGAAATAATTGCGGGAAAGTCAAATATCACCGTTTGTTAGAGGAGTACCGGCCAATTACTCGACCAACGGGAATTTATTCGTCTTTGAGGCATTCAACCAAACACCATACCAAGATGACGCAACGCCTGACTCACCGGTATGCAAGGTAAGGAAGCTGAAAAAACAAAGCATACATCCAAACAATTGTTCGACGCTACGCTGAAACTGGTTGTAGTCATGCGCAATAAAACCTTCCTTTAGCAGAGATCCATCAAGAAACTTCCCTTCCCAACCAGTTCTCCCAGGAAAGGAGCTGGATGGACACGATAGGGCCCTAGCTGGAGGAACCATTCCGGGCCACTGTCTGCTCCCATAGAAGATTTGTCCATGGTTTTTTGGTAAGTCAATTTGTTTTCTAAAATTTCAGTTAATTGCCATAAAGTATAAATGCAATATTATTTAAGCTTTTCATGTTCAGAAAAGGGAAATAGGCAAGTATATATATAACAAGGCGAAATCTCCCAAAAGGGAAAAACATAGTCATACAGGTATACAGGTATAGAAAAAGAGGGATTTTAAATGTTCGTATGTAACAACGTTACCGAGATAAATTCCGTCAAGGAGTTTCAGGGTGCCTTTCAAGAGTTACAGACACGTCTTCGCTAGGGTATTGATGCAGGGGGAGAGTATTTTGAAGAATTTTAAGCATTTATACAAGTACGATCAATAAATCTAGCTTTCCCAGAAATATAATTAAAATGATGGGAATTACTTTCATAATGGACAATATACACAAATATAGGGAGCTGTATGTATATAGTATCTAATTTGGCTAGAAACGGAGTTCTATGGTGAATGCATAGCGGTACCACGTCACCATTCTGTGATATATGACAGCACAGCCCAAGGTTAATCACTGCCCACTACGGACTCGCGTATTTATGATTTTCGGAGTGGTAATTCGGGTAAAAAAAACATTTGGGAATCACAGTGGCAATTAAACTTTGGTATTTTAATCCCAAAAGAATAGGGTAAAAAATTTAGACGTCAGATTGCAAGCCACCGGGTGGGTTAAAATATATATTTCTTGCGGACTTTATCCAGTATTTCTCGTCTCGTGGGAAAAGAAACGGTGCTCCGAGATACAACAGTCATAAAAGTTATATGGGCATCTGGACGCCTCGGGGTACTTTCATTGTACTATATGGAGCCGAGATGTAATGTAGGTGGAAAAAATTAGGGGTGGATCAGAGAAAAATGGAAATTTTACGGCAAAGGGAGCAATGAATGTTTCCACATGACATTACGCAAAGAGAGGGAAATTTTCATTTCATTAAATAAAAATATCGCAGTGCTGTTCTACCACAGATATCCCTCAAAACTTCCATGATCCGTTTATTTAATCCCTTTACTATTTTTCCATCCCTATTTTTAATTAGTAATATTCACTCATGTTACTACTTTGTCTCAAATTTTACGCCATTATTCCTTTTACTTTTCACTCATTCTTTCTCTTAGGCCCCATTTCATTTTCCCCTCCTTCATGTTCACATTCAATTTCGTTTCAAGGTTTGTCCAATTAAACTGGTTCTTTGTTTCCGTTTGGTGCTTGATTCGCCCTCTTCCCTCTTCCATTCTTCCCTATTCTTTCTCCTATGTCCTCGCTTCAGCTGTCCATTTGATCTTCAGCCTTCATTCGCCTCCGGCTACATTTTTCAAAATGTTCCCATTCTATCCCGACCTGATTTTGCAACGGTCCACGTCGCTGATAGAATTCCAAACGGTACGCTAAAGTTTTAGTGTGCCGTATCCTTTGCTCTCTTGTAAACGTATCTCTTTTGAGTGCTGTAGTTCCCTCCGAGTGATAACCTCACCCTGAACAGAAGCTTTTCTGCTCTAGATGCCCTCGGAGCTTCTTTCATCCCATAACACGTCGTCGCCGAGGTGGGGGAACGATTGCACTTGTTTTCATTTCTCTTCTCGCAGCGTAACGAGTGCCTTCGACGGCTTCCTTCTACAAACGTCCATTTATTCAATGCAAAATCCATATTCGACTCGTTTCTTTGCTTTTGTCGTATCACCTTCCTAAGAATTTTGATCATCTCGCACGTGGTTGGTTTCCGCTTATAAATGTGAAGTCTTTTCACCTCTGTAGAGCTCTTCTGTTTTCTGTGAAAACAATTCTTATTAATCCGTCGGTAAGAAATATCTCCATGTAACTATCTCTCGCCTGAGAATACCTTTCTCAAATAGAATATACCAAAAGATAATACAAAACGAAACGTAACAAAATCGAACTCGAGTATGGAATTTTTTCATTTCAAAAGCAAAAACTTATGATTTATTCTAAAACATGTGTTACGTGTATAATATGTGGTGTAGTACTTATTTTTATGCATGCATATAGTAAGTCAATTTATATTGATTTGTACATATAAGCTCACATTTATGCATGAATAGCTGATGTCCTAATATCCACTGCCGCATGCCCTTGCAGCGGTTTGCGAGATATTGTGTAGATGTAAGGATATCGTTGCGTCTGGCGCCGGATAAGTTTTGATTATAATCTTCCCACCCAGCTAGCAGATAATTAATGGCAGCAAAACCTTAAAATAACGCCTTAAATAAAAACCTTAAATAAAAAACCCTAACCTTGAATAAAAAAACGCTAGTAGCGTGTCAAAATTATTCCAACATTATCACTATCGGTGGTACATTTCGTGAGTCGGATTCGTTGCACGAATAAAATCCAAATTCGCATCGATTCGGGTATGTAACGATTCACGTTTCGCATGGTGACAATAGTGGGGTGGGTCGTAGGATAATGGTAAAATGAACTGAGTTCGTGTCAGACGCCTTATGAACAATGAATTCATTGGTTTGTACGACGTATCCTCTAGAATATTAATTTCACGAAAGATGAACTTCGTACATGGTAATACTATATCTCCACCCTCCACTCCAGAGTTGTTGGATCCCGGATTATACATCCGCCAAATTTTTCCACTATATCACGGTTCGCGAATCGATCCCGTCAGATGCTCTTTGGGTCGTTGCTGCTCCATCTGGTCCCATCCATTTACGCTATTTCTCCCCGCCATCACCCGCTCCACCTCCTTTGGCAGAGAAAGACGGCCACTGCAAGCTTTTTCGCGGCCTCCGCAAAGGGATACATGGCATCGACGTAATCCTCTGCCGAAGAAAGAATATGCAGGTATGAATTCTGTCTCAGCGGTAACTTCTCTTCAATTCCCTCTTACCCTAAACGCCAACTCCTATTGTTTTAGCACTCCGTTTCCGTATATTTCTTTGATTCCACGCGAAAATGAGATGGATATAATTTATTTTTCTAATGTAAACCGCGATTTCCCACGAAAAAGAGTGCCAGGGTATGACCATATTACTTTACAGCAGAAACCAAAGGAAATATGATCACACACATTTGCTCATGTATTCATGTAAAATATGAGGTAAAGTATTAAGTTTTCATTTGATTATCTGTTTATTCTTGCCTGGATCAATTTTTTCCGTGATTATCTTTAGTATTTACTACCCTAATATTGTCATTTTGTCAGTTTTCCGAGGATAAGAGGGATATTCCTTTCAAATTATTATTTGGTTATCTACCGGCTAAGGTAGGTTTTGGATTTCTTCCTTTCCTCGTTTGCCTAGCATCCTACCCTCTATCACAGTCTTCAACATCCTAAAACCGATCCCTTTCGGTCAATTTCACCTTCTCCATTCTTCTCCACAAATTTCAAAAGCCTCCAATCTACGTCTATCCTCCTGCTTCATTGACCATGTTTCCGCGCCGTACAAAGCTGCACTCCATATGAAAGTTTTTACGAGTCTTTTCTTGACATCCTTACTCAACGTCCCTGTCACCAACTACCTCCTCCTTGTGAAAGCCTCTTTGCCTTGCGCAATTCTTTTCCTTACCTTCCCATTGCTTTGACCATGTTGATCCAATACACTTCCGAGATAAGTAAACACTTCCACCTCCAATAGTTTTTTCCCTTCTATTTTTATTTGAAGCTTAGAATTTGTCTTTCTGGAAAATCGCACAACCTTTCTTTTATTTATATTCATTCTCATTTCATATAGGGAGAGCAAATTCCTGCCACTAAATTCGGTTTTTGTGATCTTTCCAAAATAGCGGTATCGTTACTATGATTGCCGTTTTAAAGTTAAGTACTCTCTCAATCTCTTAGTTTTCTGTAAAGTGCAAAACTATATCTCACAAAAAAATTGGGCAATCAATTTAATCTTCTTTAGTCATTGTAAAATTTCTTCATCCAAAGTTTACCAGATGAGTTCATATCATTTACCGGCTATTTAAAATATGGCCTAAATACATTAAAATAATGATTCCTCCTGATTTATATTTCCAAATACGTACGGGAGTTTTAATTTGAAGTTTCTTATTGAAGACCCGTTCATTAATGGTTGATTGAAAAGGTTATTTATGATCCCTTGGTCATAATTTCCCTATTGTCTTAACATAGTAAGAATCTCCGGTTTTTAAAAGAATTAAACCTTTCTTAATTTAAGTATTATTTACATTTGCTCACAATATACCTATTTTTAAGGTAAGTACTTTGCTGTAGAAAATATTTCCACAGTTTTTAGAGTACAAAAAGTCCTAGAAGCATCAGTTAAGGAATATCATTTTAGTGTTTCATATAATTATGCATATTTCAGTACATATTTGGCTCTTAAACTTTTTATCTAGGTTTATTGTTCAATGTGAATGACCAAAAATATTCCAAAATGTCTAAAAATTAGCAAATGGATTAGATTTCATATTGTTTTATTGTTTAATGGAGTTAATTGTTTTAACTTATAAGGAAATAATTTGCCATTAAATCCTAAATTAAAGTGCCAGGACACTTTTTAAACACGTATTAATGTATGTATAATGCATACAAGGCAATTTTTTATCTAAGACAATTAGGATTATCACATTAATGCATAAAAACGTCTTATTTTTTTAAATTTCCATGTTCAATATTTTGCAGTCTTCGGAGAGGCAGAGAGAAAAAAATGCAGCACAGTTAGGATCGCAGAACGAACAGGAATGCATTAAATATCTCCCATCTTTGTGACCATCTGTGCATTCTTACAGAACACATTGACTCGAGAAAGTAATGTTTTTCAAGGCGAAAGGATTCATTAATTTTTCTAGTATTTTAAAGGCTTCGTAAATTACCAGGCAGAGCGTATTTTGGATCAGAAGGTTCTCGGTTTAAATTCGAATAGTGATTCCACATTAGTTTGTAATTGTATGCGTCCAAGATATTCTGTGAAAATGTTGTTTGTACTAGCCCGATTAACTTGAAAATATACCTTTAAAACTCAGGTGATTTATCAAGACTTATGAGATCTTTCTATTTGAGAAATATGGATTTCGGTAATAGTTGTCACTGTATTACTGCGTACAGAACCAGTTTTTTGGCCCAATGGGCTATCGACCACTTGAATATACAAACAATTTTAATTGGTGATGAGAAGGTTAACTTGTAAGAACCGTGGGTAGTAAAAAAATTCCTACGTCTTTATAAGCATTATGTTATGTAGGTTCCCAGAATGTCTTCAAAATCTAACATTTTACAGAGCGAATGTATTGAATTTTCCTAAATGTTGTTATATTAGGTCATTTGACGATTGGTTTACCTTTTTTTACAAAATTTAATACAACATTTACTCCTTCACTTTGAAAATGTGTTGCTTCCTCCACGTTTTCCATAGAAATGCATTGAGAAATTCTAATGGCTGATTTCTGTCCACAATAGGCACAGAATTAAATTAACAACCTTACCTATCTTCCATCATTTAATGATGCAAAACCGTACAAGGAATTCAACTCTACTTAAGAAATAGAGGGAAATGCAGTGTGTGCCAATTTAATCGGGCTTTAATGAAACATTCAAGTGTTCTTACACAAAATTTAGTTTTTAACGATTTAATTTTAACGATTACATATCCCAGTATATTTATTGAAAAGTGTCTAATGTGAATAAATATCATTTTATACGAGAGAAAGCGATGCTTGTAACTAGGAATTTTTGCTATCATTCATTTAGGATTTTATTTAAATATATTTTATTTTTCTCAAACGTATTTCTCTGATGCTATTTAAAGAGACTAAACATATTTTACAGAAGAATATGCGCGAAAAATTTGGTTCAAGAGTTCAAAGTATCTCATTTTGGTGCTGTAATGTGCCTTTCGCGTTACACAAAAAAACGTTGGTAAAATCACCTTTGTGTGAAGTTAGAAGAACGTGAGATCTGTGTATAAAATCATGTTATCTGCTAAACAAAAAGCATATACCTTGTCTCTTTACCCATTGGTGAGGAAACATGCCTCCTTCTCAAATTCTTTGCGGAGGATGACGCGGGTGAGTCTAAGATTAGCGCGGGATGAATGAGAAAGTGCGCGAGATACAGAACGAGGGAGGGTACGCCCCTGGGAGGAAGGGGAGTAGTGAAAGGGAAAGGAGACTTCGAGAGATGAGTGGGAGGGGGGGATCGAAGGAAGGAAGGTAAATTTGCTGGGGGGCGTCGGAAGGGAGGTCGATGGGAACGGGAGAGGCGGGGAGAGAGGGGAGAGGAGGGAGATAGGGAGGGAAGAAGAGAAGAGTGCTTTATTTTTCGGGAGTGGAAAGGAAGAAAGTAAGACCCTCTCCTCGGAAGGTGGGGGTCTTTGTTTGGAGTGGGTCAGGCCACGGGTACGAGGGGATGGGGGGAATGGAAGTGGAGTGGCTGACGGGGGAGGGAAGGTATAAGCCGAGTCTGGAGGGGCCTGGTTGGAGGAGTGCGGATTGTGACTGCAGGTCGCGAGGGGAGCGATCCCTCGGTGATTCCACGGGTACACAACTACGTACGGACAAACTTACCATCCTTTCTTATGAAATCAATGTCTTTCAGGGAAACGACTCGTGCAATTTATTTTTTTGAAAACTTGCGGTTATTGTGCGATAACTGCTAAATTAAGGTGGATCATGGAATTTTGCATTCACATGTTTCATTCTGAAAAAAACTTAATTTGATGTAAGAAAAAATACTCCTTTTTAAATAGAACTATTGTTGACTGGAATCAGCAGCCTGGAGGTTTGTTTGAGCCCTTTCCATCCATTTTTAGGAGTTTTAAGAATAAGTGTGAGGCAGTCACTGGGTGATAAACGTCATTGATCAGTGATTATCATGCTATTGTACTTATTAAAATATCGTGTGTATGTGTGGTGGGTGGAGTGAGGAGTTGTATTGCGAAAGTGAATGATGTGTTAACGGTGCGTGATTTTGAACGGTATATGAAATACAAGAGAATGGGTGATTATAGACGGAGTAGGGCGATGGATGGTGTGTAGTATGTCCTCGTATGGTGTAAACCGAATCTTTGTGTGATGGTAAAAGAGCGGTTGACGATCTAGAAGTGACATTGTATATGACAGCATTTTATGTCATATCTGTTCTTTCTATGTAGTGCTTTGTAAGAGTGACCAGTGATCAGACTGGTCCGTTGCCACCAGGACAAATGCCTAATTGCAACGTGCTTTATATAATAAAATAATAAATGCTGAATGTCTCTTTGATTAAAGTTCAGTATTGCGTAAGCGGTGGCCGTTGAATTTAAAACGTCTGCTTTTGATGATGAAACACGTAGGAAAAAAGTCACAAAAGGGATACAATTGATGTCGAGTTTCACGAAAAATTGGAGATTTAGCTATAGATCTCACCTAGTGCAAACACGTATTACATTATTTTCGTTATCAACAAGTAAGTAGTGTATAATGATATTATTAATATTTTAAATAACATACTTTGGTTATTTGAAGCATCATTTGACGGTATTCTTTCAACGATAGTAGATTTAAAGTTTACTTCCATAAAAATGCAGCTCCGGGTCCAACATTCTATGTAATTGTTATCCCCCATCTTTAAACATTTAAATTCATCTTCTAGCTGTGATAAGAAAAGAACAGAATCTTCATAAGACTCCTGTAGCACGTACTCTCCTCAACTGATAAATCGTTAAAAGTAATGCACAATTACAAGGCAGCGTAGCAATGGACGTGAGATGCAGGTTGAACAAGTTTCATCTTGAAATGACGTAATAATGAAGTCACATAAGTGAAAATTATGGCAAATTACCATTGCAAAATATGTTAAAAATATTGTAGAAAAGTATATTTTTTCACTTGAAATAATGAAAATTTGATAGTATATATTTATCATATTTTTAAAAACACAAGGTTCCTATATGAATCTCTGAAACAATTAGCTGTCTACGGATGAAAGATACGCATAAAACATTTTCACATCTCCTAAAGGATTTTACATAGCGTTAGTACATAAACTTCACTGCTAAGTTATCGCCCGTTTGAAAGAATCGCTGCCCTGGTGGCTCGCAAATAGCCGAACAATCCGAAAGTTTAGGCTTTGTTTCTGGCTTCTTGTTCAGAACTCAGTGCCGTTTGTTTCGCAATCTCTGCTTAACAGTTGAATATAAAGGGCAAAATCAATCATTTAGAGAGCCGAAAAGAGTTGCTTTGTATGCGCTACGCTGGAAAGTTATAGCGACCTTACGATTGTTTCAAAGTCTCTGTCGGGGGGCATGCTGTGTATAACTAGTCTCATAGGGCTCTGTGTTTTATCTCAGGCACACTTGGAAGAAAATAGAAAAAAAATAATGGAGTTTACAATATTTTTACTTTCAATCTCTATAGAGATAATTAAAGTCAAGCCCAAAAGAGCGATTCTAACCGGGCACTCATGTTTAATCCCTACGGATAGAAACCATGTCGACGAAAACAATCTCCTGTTAGTCGGAACCAGATGATAGTCTAAGTTTGCTTGCTATAACACCCCTCATAACCTGACTCATGCAGCTGTTCCCTGGATTACTTCGAGGCACTTTTTTTTCCTTTATGCTTCTATAAACCCTGTAATGCATCAAAAGTGTTTTCCTGCCTATCTTACAGGTATATTTCCCTCTCGGAATCCAAACTGTTTCTTCACCCTTTGCTCGATCTCCACCATTCCCTATTAATTTGATATAAAATACGCTCCTCCAGAAGCAGGTTTTGAAGATTTCTGTACTTCAGTTGTGTGTGTCCAAATGGTATGTAACTCATATTTAGAGTACTCCACGCGAATCTACTCGTGTATTTCATCTTTGTCTCTAAATTTATCTTCCATGACCATATTATATGCAAATGCTTTTTTACCTTAATCTATTTTTCACTGCATCCATTCACTTTTGAGGTGAATGAGAAATGCCAGTTTGGCTAACTCTCCTCCTATTAACAAACACTAGTTTAAATCGACCTCTTCCTCAAAATAGGATCTTAGTTTTGTTGAGGTTAACGTTAATGCTATAAATCTGAAGTACAACATCTAATGTGCTCAAGAACGTTTACATGTAGACCTTGCTGTCACAACGGTCCTTAAATCAACGGCCGTTATACTTAAGTGTTTTAATGATCCTTAGTGATTGTGATAATACTTACTGATTTAGTTATCATCTTCGAGAAATAAATATCAGGAATAAATATTCGATTATAATTAAAATATTTCAGAAGACTACGTACGCATGGAATTGCTCCAGAAGAAAATATTTCATGTACTAGAAATTGCTGATTCCGTTTTATACATTAATCTTAATATTTTGATTCATGAAATAAATTAACAAAACCCGTTGACCAAGGTATACACATTGCATTTCTTGCATGGTTGTTACGATAAAAGAGTTTTAATCTTGCAACAAAATCTCTATTCCGAGGAAATTCAAATGTTGCCGAGAATGAAATATGCACTATCTATATGCATTTGCTCTCTTGCATTTTCGTAGGTTAGTGGTAACTTTTTATTTGGGCAATTGCGTCTCTTGTCTCAAATATCTAAACAATTGTTCACAAGATTTAGTTTCTAATTCTATTTTCGTGTATAACGATAGTGAAAAAAATATAGTAAAGGAAAAGATGGCACCAAATTGGGATTCTAGATTTCTTGGGCAATCATGACACCATTATACTATAAATTTTGTCTCAAAAAGGGAAACCTTAACAGTCAAAGCTCAAAAGTTATTATCTACGCGAAGTACAAACTCATGATCCTTAAAATAATGGGAGAATGTTATGTCCGATCGCAACGATCCCACTGCAACACGAATTAAAACGATTTTGGAACCAAACTTATGCCTATAACACATCCGGGATCATTCAATCCTTGTGATTTAGAAAGGAAATATATTTGTTTGCATAATTTCATTCTAGCGGTTTGGCCCGAAAGGAGCAAAAATATTACCTCCTCGAAACAGTAATCGAAGCCGTTACGTGTAACCAACGCACCAACTACTTGGCCGTCCCCACATCTCTGTGTGGGCCGTGAAGGAATTCATTTGGCGCTCGGGGGAATGAATGGGGAAAAAGCGTAAAAAATATGCACGAAAACGCGGATTTCTCCCGAATAGCCCAAAAAAGAGATATGTTATGGGAAAGGGAATGAAATCCGGCGCTGGCAGGTGAAAGTGTGGTGCATGAAAAGACTCGGAGAGAAAATTAAGGAGAGAGAGTGCGTACTCACCTAACCTCCAATCCCATCCGGTGGCGGAAAGCGGATCGCTTCGACGGGCCGGTGACCAGGTGGAGTAGTGCGAGTGAATGGGAGAGCAGTCAGCTTGTGTGTATATGTGTGTGTGGATGTGGTTCGGCGAGGATCAAAGGGTTTGCTGACGGTTGGATAGAGAGAGGTCCAGAGAGATAAAATAAACGACGGGAAACGAGGATGATGAAGGAAAAGGAGGAATATGGACGGAAGGAGTAAGCTCGGCGCGATGATGAGATTCTTCGTAAATATATTCAAGGAGCAAGAATGATCCATTTGAGTCACCAAGGCAACAAAATGCTCCCATGAATCGGTAATGATGTCGGAGTGGTATACCTTGGTCATTCACTCTTCCTCCCTCACTCCCTCTCCAAAACCCTTCGTCACCTGGAAACTGCTGAAGTGGAGCAGGAAAAGTGAAGGCTGATGTTATAAAATGTCCCTCAATCTGTGTGCTCTCTAATATAGCTTATGTATTGGAAACGCAGGTGGTACTGTCTCCTGATTTTTCTTAAGAAACTCGAAGCGTGTGAAAAAATCTTATTTTGACGTGTTCATCACAAATGAGGGTGGCCGGATAGTCCAGGATTGTAAAACGTGTGGGTAATAATAAATAAAACTTAATTAAAAATAAATAAAGTTGCTACATGTGTTTTCATTAATTTTACGTCACATTATTCTTGAAAAATTCTACAAAAATATTGATCTATCCATTGAATAAAATCTCTTGAAATGTGTTAGAATTCCTTCGAGCAATTTTCGAAGAGGGAAGTAGTTTGTAAGGTTCTTATCACTTGTATGCTGCCCTTAAGGGTAGAGGAGTCATACATATATACGTGTATAGTAGTGCTGAGTAAAAATCCGTTCCAATCCCTATTGATACGCGTGAGGATCAGTAAATTATGGGTAATAATTAGAAAATTGTAGTCTGACAATATACTACCTTGAACAAAAAGTTCCCGGAATAACCACCGTGTGGCGCTCCCATCGTTCCGATTTGAGTTCTGTTTTTTTTGTTAAATTGTTACATCTGTTGTTGATATTCCCTTTAAATCTTAGTGTCATAACTTGACATTTGCAAAAGTTACGTAGCCAAGAGTACATCTATCTCTGTGTGTGTTGGCGATTTTTTACAATTGCAGAAATGGATTTAAATTTGCAACAACAAACTTGTATTAAATTTTGCGTAAAAAACGGATTTAGTGGCGCATGGACGTTGAAAATGTTGGAAAAGTGTTTCGGCAACGATTCTCTAAAAAAAACGGTCGTTTACCAGTGGCAAGAGCGGTTCAGAAGTGGTCGTGAGTCAATCGAAGATGATGAACGCAGTGGCAGACCATCGACATCGAAAGTCGGTGAAAAAATTGATAAAGTAAAAGAAATGTTGGTCAATAACCGCAAATTAACCATCAGAGAAATAGCGGAGGACTTGAACATTACCTATGGATCCGCCCAAGACATTGTGGTGATAATCTATGAATCAAATGAATGTTACGACTCTTTTGAATGTTAGATTTTGTTGTAGGTATAAATCCATCATGTTCTTAATTTTCGTGACCACATTAAAATTTTCAAAATTCTAAGTCTACCTGAGTAAATCTTCACAAATCTTTCAGAGCATTGTTTATTCAATTGCCAATGTTTCATTAACTAACTGTGCCATCCAAATGTGAGCAGCTGAATACTTAATGCGGTGGAAGGCAGACATATCTCATTCGTCATTGAAACATTTCTTCTCGTCATACTACAGCGGAGCACTAAAACCCTTACTAAGTTTTTATGCTCTCTTTTTTGTAAATCTATAGCTTATCGATTATCACGGAGAAGGGAAACTGTCTATTTTCAATACTAAACCTAGTTAGATTTATGAAGCAATCTCGAATCAACTGCCAAAATCCTACAGCACCCCTGCCTAGAGCTATCGACGCAACTCATTCCATACCCCGAAACTTTTTCTTTCGTTTATCCCAGCGCTAATCTCAGATGCCCCTTTCCCGTTCGCCCCGTCACCCTCCGCTACTCGGGGATACATCCTTTACCTTCCTTCCACCCCAACCACCCCTTCTCTCACATGCCTCCTCTTTCCCACATCACTTTTTGTCTCCTTATCCATTTGGCCAGAGGGCAGAGAGAAAAGCCTATCGATTTTTATTTCCCGGGGAAAAAACGTTGGTTTCTTCTCTTGGATTTCTTACGAGAGATAGAGGAAAGAAGAATCTCCACTCAAAGCAAGGGAGAAAGGGATAGCAAATGCCCTCTTTAAGGCGGAAAAGTGATTAAGACCCTAACATTAACTCCCAACTCTTCCTTCAACCAAATGCCTTAATGTATATGAAGTAATTTAATTTTCTCCTTAAAAATAGGAAAAAGAAAATGAGCACTTGAATCAGAAATGCACGACAATAATGATGGAAACCTAAAGGATTATTTTAAAAACATGATCGAAAAGAAAAATATTAAATTTGCACGTTGTCAAAAAAGAAAATGAACGATAAAGCCACCCTATTTTGTGCGCTGGAGCTAGTAGATACTTCTATTGAAATCTAAAAAGACACTTTTGAGTAGCATCTAAAATTTAAATCTGGAAACAATATATTTTAAAAGTGCTCCATAAGAACCGTGGTAATCTGTTAATGTTTTGTTTGCGCTAGAATAAAGAAAACACTTCAGCATGATTCAGCATTCAGCAGAAAAGCATGATCCTAAGGTCTTTTCCTCATTCTGACTAACAGATGATATACGTGTACTGTATCATGCTTGTGATTAATTAACTACTTAATCCATAGCCGCCAAATTGAGTATAGGATCGTGAAATACAGTATTTAGTAGAAAAGTCTCATTTCAAACTATGTGATCATTATATTCAAGAAAGTATCTTCTAATAATTGTAATTTGATACGAGACGTCATTATTTAAATTGTATACATTTTCATTCCGACTCAAATATATGAACTTGGAAGAAACATATGAATCCAGCCTTTTATAGTGCTGCGTGCATATGTAGTTCTCGTCTTGAGAATCAAATGGAATTTGATGATAAAAAATGACCCTACTTCTAGAAAGTTCTTTATCACATAATTATTTTTTTCTGTTGAGTTTTAGGAAATGAAAGGCGTGAAGTCAATAATTACAGTACGTTTAAAATACAATTTATTTGACTTTCAAATTGGAATGTCTGCCATTAATAGGCAGTTTCTAAATGCTAAAAATGTTTCTTTTACAGAGTTACCGGTAGGTTATTGTCAAGGGTTCTATTTTCCTTCCTTCCTGCTTGGTAGTAAATCTGCAAAAATAGAATAAATGCTGATTACTCACATTTATTCTCCTCCCGGTGCTTATAATTGCTGGAATTGGTGCAAATACCGAGTCAGAGTTTGGAAAAATAGTTACCAATTGCTGTTTATACCAAGGTATACGACGAAAAACCATTAAAATATTTCGGTACCAACACCCCCATGCGTTCGTAGGACTGTTTTGGCAGGTTTTACCCAGAAAACCGAGGGAAAACTTTAGAGAGAACTATACTTTTTAGTATTTTATAGACTTCTAATTTTTCTAAAGTAAATGAGCGAAAATACACATTTCAAATGACTATTGATTCACAGCTCAAATGACGATAGGACAAGTCTCGAAATCCCCAGTCGTTCTCTTATTCACATTTCCTCAATCCTGCCGCCTTAACCTTTACTGTAAGGTCAGAAAATTGAATGGTCGATCCACTAAGAATTGGTCTCCCGAGCACGCCCTCCGATTCGATATAACGCACTGGGGACTTCCGAGTCGTCACTAATGCGCTACCAAACCCTTCGATCCCTTTATTCAGCAATCTTCCCCTCGTCATTTTCTCTCTCTAACCATTCATGCCATCCTTGCGCTACCTCTTACTTTTCCTATACCCTCACGTTAGAGTCGATTACGAATTTTGTGGGAATTTGCTGACGATTTGAGAAATGCGGAAGGTTAAAAAATTTTATCGTATGGGCATGCAGTGGCTGGTGGTCAGTCCGGCTCCTCAGTGCTATGTAAAACCATTAGAATCCTTCCAGCCTATGAATGCCATCATTTATTTCACGCTTATGTATGCGTAGAATTTTAAAAAAATGATAGCAATTATTTTCTCACTCATTCCATTCCGCTGGTTTTCTTTCCTTCATTTTAAATCGCTTAGTTATATGTCGCCGTGTCATTCGTTCTTTCTCGGTTCCAATTCACCTCTCGATGGAACACGGTATACTACGATGATGTGGGGAGAGGTAACCGAGGGCCGAGAACGCGGGTTGGATCGCGGATACGGAAGACCGAGGTTGTGAATCAGGGGCGAGCGAGGCCCAATCACCCTCCCCCCCATTCGCTCCGGGTCTAGTGCAATCTTCCATCCCACCCTGAAGCTTTCTAACCATTCCCTTTATCTTCACCATCTCTTGCCCTCCGACTCCCTTAACCACCGATATTTATCTCGATCCTTTTATCGCACCGAAGGAAAAAAGGAATCTCTTTTCATATGCAGTCAATTCCTGTTACACACTAGAAGGCACGACCCACACGATGGTGCACTCATCTCCTCCCCATAGTTTGCCTTCTATTTAACGAGATCACCCCTTTTCTCTCTCTCGTTCATTCCCTGCTTCTCCTTGCCTCGTTTGTTCCGTTTTGCCTTCCGCTTTCACGGTCTCCCCTATCTTTGCACTCGATGGACGCTATCGAGGTTGTCGATGGCAAGATGGTGGCCCTCGTGACCGTTGTTGGAGACACAGTGTGATAGGCTGGAGGGGGAGGATAATGGTGAAGATAGGTGGGATAAGAATGTACAGGGGAAGACGAAGGAGAAATATTTTCCCAGACTCGGTTTTTTGCGAAGAGAGAATACGTATTTCGGGTCGAATTCCTTGATATTTTACTCAGATAGGAGTCACACTAGAATAAGTGCCTCTCTCTAATCGCAAAATCGAACCTTAATTTGCATTGACGTTGAATGGAGTAAGAGGATAACTCAATAAATAGATAAATATTCATCAGGGTCAAGAAAGTTTTATGACTTGGGGAGCTAACTGTGACTGTTAAAAACTACGTTCGGGAGGGTTAGATGTAGTAGAAGTAGCAATTGGAAATAAGATATTTCCATTGGTTTAAGACTTTTATGCCACCTTCACGTTTTTGTTACAATTTTTCCATTGAAATTCCTTGTTTTATCTAAACTATTTCAAATCCAAAGCACAAGTATACCTTATGTGGCAGAAGTGGCAGATTCAAAAGAAGCCGTCCATCGTTAATGAGCAAAACATTATTGACAGCTGCGTAGGCTGTATTACATGCCCTCAAGGCAAAATATTTTCTAATGCCAATGTTATTTATTCATTCTCCTATATATATTTTCATTAAAGAAGTGATAAAGTGTAGAAAGTTGGTGACTAATTTTTTACAGTGTAGCTTATTTTGATTTTTCGCGCAATGCTATAAAGAGCTCCATAGCAGTTTTGAGGCATCATTGTAGCAGTTTTTAGTATTTGGATCCATGAAAACGGACTGAGGCGAATAAATAAATAAATAAACAAAAGATACCCCATACTTGACTATCTGCTCTGTCAGTCCCATCATCTTAGCCTTGGGCGGTGGAGATGGAAACAAGAAAAGAATTATCATTCCAAAATTTCGAATCGCATGCCGATTAATTTACCTACAATATAGTTGATCGTATAAAAAATATACCAGTAACAGCCAGTTTCCCAGCTTCGGTTTCACTGCAGATTAACATAAAATGTTGTCTTTTAATTCTCGTAATATTATTAATGAAATACTCTATACTTTTACTTCATCTGTCACCAATATAAATACTATCTTTTTACATTTAAAACACAACAAATATTTATGTAAGTTTCTTGGATTTAGCATCTGTAACTGAGAGAGACGGAATTTTGCGATCGGCTTATGTTTTCATGCTCTCATTTCACTTGAGTTACCGTGAAAATATAAATATATCTAATGTATTTGTTTCAACCGGTTCATTGAAATGCAAGCTTTTTTCGTTAAGTCCTATCATTGATAGGGCTATAACTGGTTCAGATAGTTTCCTTCATCTTTGGATTATGAATATTCCACTCGTCTAGCCGTGACCAATAATCAGAATTATCCTCGCATGCAAAAAAATGTGCACGACCCGGTGAAATACCCTCGCGACTTCTTTCCCAAAAAAGGAAAATAATGGAGGAAAGATAATAAACGAGGGCGGAAGACACCGCGTTTAAGGGTCACTGGTCCTGAACGTACGAACGATCGAGGTAATTGAAAAGTTTCAGGAATCGGTTTCCGGCGGGTTCTTATGACACTTTCTCTACGCCCAACTCCACGCAAATTCCATTTGATAACCCAGCCGTCCGCGTTTAAAACTCCCTGCTGTCCGACCGACCGACGTCGGCGAGATATGGCCCATTCGAAATTTTAGGAATTGCTCCGAAAGCTATTTGGAAATGATTCCTCGGGGCGATTAATCCACTCCGCTGCATTAACCTAACGCACAAAATTCCTCACGATTCCAACTCCCACCCCCGAAATTTCCTAGTTCCCACTTCTTCTTCATTCGAACCCACCATAAAGTTTCTTTCATACTCGGAATCGTCTTCTTTCGCTTCCCTTTTTGTCCTTTCTCCCTTGTCATATCCATCCCTTTCGACTGACTATCTCCGACGAGGGAAGTTATTTTCCACTATATTCCCTACTTCAAACACTTTCGATTGGCCTCTTGTTACCACCCAAGGCGCACCTGGTGTCGGGAAAGTTACGATACGTGACCAAGGTTTGTGATTCCCGAGCTGATAGGATGTGTGACATGTTGGTTTATCGATGGAGCTCGCTCGCCCTCGGTAAACTTTTTCAGAATCCGTAAACAATGATTTATCTGATTAGAGAATGTTTTCAATGTTTCGAACGCCCCAGAGAGCCGCAAGTTACCTACCTCGATGCTGTTGCTCAGTTTTAAAACCAATAATATAATAGAAACGTGTCAAATTTTTGATTGCGATTGATAAAGCATACTATTAATGGGAGGTTTTTTTTTTATTTAGGTGAGGAGCGTATAATACTTTTTATTAATTAGGTTTATTAAAAAACAATTGTTACACTGAATTAATTATATTTTATGAGCATTGAGGGTGAAATACGTTGTGGGAATCCTTCGATTAAGGTAACACGCAATACTATTTGTGATGTATTCAACATAAAATTGCATACAACTATCAATTTACCTATTTTAATCCATATTTTTTTCTAATAAAAAAGGAACCTATCATTGTAGTTTAGGGAATCTTAATTTAAAAAAAAATTCAATTCAAGAGAACCGCACTTAGATGTCATTTTTATATTATAATTACTTCATACATGGTTTCTTCAGTCTTTTCTCAATATACAGTTATAAAAAATCCATTAACTTTGATGAAAATGAGACATTTTGAATTTTAATATTCCTCCCTCCGTCAAAAGTTGGCTATAAATATATTGAGTATATGATACAGAACCGGTTTCAATTATAATAAACTGAAATAGAAAATAAAGTTGATTAAAGAACTTTAATTTTTTAATTATTTCCACTCAATTATTGATAACTACTTTGGCAGAAAAGGTCTGAAATCCATCAATTAACATAATACTGGTCTAATATAATACTGAGTATTACCTGTAACTTAACCACAAAATATCAGAATAGGTAGACAGCTCGGTGAAGATAGGTTGCCTTGATTTTCTATGACACAAAAAAAGGTGAACTTTTGGGGATAGTTGATTTGAAACCAATCTTGTTATTTCATGAGTGAGACATTATGTAAGCAGTCAGTGTCAAATGAAAAACTGGACTCTTTAGCTTCTTAAAACATAATTAATGTGTATGTCACAAGAGGGTCAGAAAATGCATTTTTTCAATTATTCCAAACATTGAGTTGAATAAAACTGTTTTTGCTTTTTTGAAAATATTGCCTAAAATCCAATTTTTTATGGATAATTGGTAAAACAATCTGGAGAAAATTGAAAGAAAATATATCTATTTTGAGTCACAAAGATATAGATAGATCCATTACTCACTTAAGTGGATAGATTTAACTTACTCTTCAATCTATAAAAACTTCAAGTGTTAGTATTTGATAGACATTATTTTAGTGTTATCTTAGCACGTTAATGTCAATTTTCCAATATTCGCCTCAGAGCAATGAGCTCGATACAAACTAAGAACGTTCGCCGTGAATGATGGCAAATGGCACAACACAGGTGTACTGCAGTTTTCTTGCAGGCGGAATATATTTAATTAGGCATGCTACAATGCGTAATGTTGAACTTGACTAAATACTAAATTACTTGCCGCATCTAGTGATGTAAGATACTGTATGTCTTTATACTTTTTTTCAATACAATATTAAAATGTTTCAAAATTTTTCATTTGCTGATGCAATTTAAAATTGAATACTTTTTTTTAAATAAATATTTTGTGTATAAAAATAATTTTATAACGATAACAAAGAAGAATCTCTACGATGTATACAAAATTATAGTTCAGAAAAGGGAGCTGGATACCATAGAAGTAAAATGTATCAAAATAGAGATATTTAAACTCCAAAGAAGTAAGTAAGTAGAAAAAGTATAGAGAAACAGGACTAAACAGTTATAAATTATACTTGAGATTATTAGAAAATTAAACGAGAAAATTAAAGAAGAAGAATTGTGATACAGAGTTAGATATAAATAAATTCAAAGAATTGATTAATAATTTTGGTAGGAAATGGAGGAAAACGCAGTGCAAAGATGTGATTTTTTTTTCAAAGAAAGAGTAAAATTGGTGCGCTTAAAAAAAGAAGTACAAATGTTTTCAGGGAGTAAAAAGGTAAAATCGGTTGTTAGAGTCAATAAGCGGTGACAAAAGCATTAATTGAATAAGGGAAGATTCAGCAATATTCAGATTTTTAGAGAGAATTCAGAAGTGGATAGAAATATATTGAGGCATGGTGCCCCAATATATTTTGCCAGCACTATAATACTATGAGCTTAAGCCGATGCATATTTCTTCGTAAAATAGCATGTACGTTAAGGAAATCAACGCCAAATAGAGAAAAAGGTTAGATACATTCCTCGCGGAATACCTTTGGTGTTTTAGACACGTGGTAGCAAGATTTTATACCTACTAATTCGTATAATGTTTGAGGGAACAATTTGGCCGGAATATTTCGTCAGATCGAAGTCAGTTCCTGCCTCCAAAAAAGGAATGACAGCCATATCTCAGAAGGAGCGGAGAACAATATGCTTGATGTCAATCGAGAATGAAATGTTATAAAAGATTATCACTAAAAGTTTAGAAATGCTTACTTAGAAGAAGACATGTGTGCGTTCGGGAAGAACAAAGGCACGCTTGATGCCATAGTCATAATGAGGTCACTAATAGAGTGAATATGTTGAATACAATCTGCACGTATTTGCTCATTTCTTAGATTTCGTTTAACTGTACCATAGAGTGGATTGGTTAGTCTAAATAATTGCAGAAAAAGGAAGTGTGAGTGTATTGGAGTGATTGTAAATTACCCAGAAACTGTACGTGTCACAGTCTGCTCAGGTTTGAGTGATGGGACAAAAGCCGGGCTGAGTGATGTTAGGAAAATATGTGAGACTGGACAGTCCATTATCACTTTTTGATTACAGCGCTTGTGCGAATGATTGGTTAAAGAGGCAAGAGATGAATTTGAAATGGGAATGAAAGTTGGTGCACATTTCATTAAACCAGTTAGGTTAACGGATGAGCAAGCATCGGTGTTCCACTTAGCGAAGGAGGTGCTGACGATGATGAAAGCATTGTAACGTTAGTGCAATACTGTTAAGTTATGGAATAAGAATAAATCTAAAAAAATAAATATTCTGAGGTTTTAGCGAAAATCTAAATGAAATTAAAAGAGATTCTCATTAGCATTAGCAGATGGAAGATTTTATATATCTCGTTAGGGAACGACACTTTCACAAGAAGGAAGGAATTGATTACAGTGTTATTGAGTAAGGATGTTATAAAATAGCTCGTTAAAACATTGATATGGAGTGGTTTTGTTTTATGGTGGGTAGACGTCTAGATAGTAAACGTCGAAAGTGTCTAAATGTAGATTTAAAAACTGGTGGAATGTTGGCGTGAAGAATGTCAATGAGAAAAGGAGAGAAAGGAAAATAAATGAGAAATTAGTTGTCATTATTGAAGAGGAAAATTGATTTTTTGTAGAAACACAAAGGAGGGAGGGAAATTGGCTAAAGAGAATTTTGATTGGCGATAGTACGTTGAAAATTGTGATAGAGAGGACAACACTAGGCAATAGGGAAAACGGTGGGCAATAAAAAGTCAAGTCGGGCAATATGATGACAGGAATTGAGTGTACGAAATCGAAGAAGGATTTATTCTTGATTTCTAGATGTTTATATATATACGGCATTTTTATCCGTGTAACTTAAAATTGAATCTTGTAGTTGGGTAATGGCGTCTGGTGTTTTGCGTGGTAACATAAATCATCACAACTTTCACTAACCGATTCCGTTTTCAGCTACTGAACTCATCCGCTTCTCACTGCTTAACCGACTTATGTCCCATCGATACACTCACTCTTCTCCCTTTAATGTGACCTCTGTGAAGGCTTTACACTTTCCGAGCGGGAAGAGGGCGTCGACGCATAAAGGGCGGAACTAGGGCTCTGTCTCCCTGAGAAGGACGCTCCACGTGCCTTCACGGCATTCGACTGAAATCTGTGCCGATTCCCTGGTCTTCCCTTCCGTCTCATTCCGTCTCCCATTCCGTCTCACAATGGATCTTCTCATTCTCCTGGTATGCAAACGGTGCGCATCGATGAGTTGCAAAAGGCAAACTGACGGACCTTTTCCCTCTGCGGTTGCTGTAGTGAAATGTACCAAAACTTCCGGTGCGCAGAACCTCAGTTCTTTTCATCAGTTCCACTCCTTTGCGACCGCCGAGTGAAAACCAGCCTGGGGAGCCATGGAGGGCAAGAGAGAAATCATCGTACTATATATAGTATATTGTGCCTAGCTAGGACTCGGAAGTTAACCCTTCCGATTCCCTCTCGCCACTTAAGAGCTTTTAGCCTTTTGCTACTATCTGGGTTTCATTATATGGTCAGAACACTCGTAACGTTGTTCTTCATATACCCTTCATGTAGGGTATATATTCTTCATCTCCGTGTATTTCTTTCCTCCCTTCATCCCGTCCAATATCCCTGTCCTGTTCCTGCCGTTTCCTCGTTTGCCCAACATTCTCCCCTCTATCACAGTCTCCAACATTCCACTGCCGCTCATTACGCCTTTCTTCCATTTTTCCTGCCTCCTTAGGATCTCTCCCTCTCGTCACCAATCATCATACGATTTCTCTCAACAAACCCCTCTCCTCACCCACCATCTCCAGTACTTCCTCATTTGTTTTCCTTTCGGTCCATTTCACCTTCTCCATCCTTCTCCACACCCACTTTTCAAAAGCATCCAATCTACGTCTATCCTCCTGCTTCAGTGAACATGTTTCGGCACCATACATAGCTACGCTCCATATCAGAGTTTTTACGAGTCTTGTCTTAACATCCCTACTCAACGTCCCCGTCATCAACTCCCTCCTCCTTGAGAAAGCCTCCTTGCCTAGCGCAATTCTTCTCCTTACGTCCCTACCACTTTGACCGCATTGGTCCAAATCACTTCCGAAATACGAAAACTGCTCTACCTGCTCTATTTTTTCCCCGCCTATTTTAATATTAGCTTAGCCTTTTTCTTTCTGGAAAATCGAATAACCTTTGTTTTATTAATATTGATTCTCATCCCATATTTATCGCACTGAGCCTCCAATTCACTCAGCAATGATTGCAACCTCTTGGCTGACTGAGCAACTAATGCTTGGTCATCAGCAAACCTAACCGATTTTACGAATTCCCCTCCGACTTTCATTCCTTCCTCCAGTTCTTCCTATGGCTCTTTAATCATTTCCTCCACATGGACGTTGAAGAGCTCCGGTGATAATGGGCAAACCTGACTTACCCCTCTTTCTAACACTGCCTATCCGGACTCTCCGTTCCCCCCTCGCACCTAAGCAGTCTTAAAGGGCTCCGCAGTTTTTGAGGCAAAACCTCAACAGTTTTAAAACGAAAAGACATGTAAAGATTTCGGATCAGTCTCCTATCCCACCATTTTATTCCTATGCCCTGCAATATACGCACTAGTTTTTTCTCAATTCACTCTATAAAATGCTTTTTCGAAATCTACGAAACAGGAAAAACGTCCTGATTGTATTCCATATTCCTATCGATTAGTGATCTTCTTACTGCAATATCATCACGCGTACCTCTTCCCTTCCTAAGCCAAAACTGATAATTCCCTAAGTTATCATTTGCCCTACCCTCTATACCTTTGTTCACGATCCTGAGAATTACTTTAGTTACGTGGGATATCAAACTTATTGTTCTGTAGTCCTCACATGACGTAGCCTTTACCTTTATCGGAATAGGTACTAACACCGATCTCACAAAATCTTCCGGCCAGATCCCTTCCTCATAGATACTACAAATCATACCATTTAGAGTCTTCTTCCCACATTTTCCTAAACATTTCAATAATTCCACGTGAATGTTTTCAAACCTCACGGCCTTATTTGGTTTCATCTCCCTTAATCCCCTGTATATATATATATATATATATATATATATATATATATATATATATATATATATATATATATATATACTCTTGAAGATGACGCACTCCGGCGACGCACAAACACACAAACACTAGGTTAATAAATATTAAACATACAGAAACATAAAAGAAGGACACTTACAGTAGATAATTACGTTTCGACGGCACGGCCGTCGTCATCAGAATGCCGTTGTCGGGGAAGAGCGGAGAGGGCATGTGCAGGAGAAGGGTGACAGGAGGAGAGGTAAGGGGCCAATGGGAAGCGGACAAGCTGGGGGAGGGGAAATGGCAGGGGGCGGTAGAGTTGCCGCGGTAGGGGAAGAGCTGGAAGGACCCGGTCGGGAAGCGGCCGGGCCTTTAGTGGGGGACTCGGTGACCGATTCGCTCAGAAGAGTGAAGCGGTTCTAGGCAGCATTGGATAAAATCCTTATATATATATACATATATTCATACATACATATACACATATACATACACACACATGCACATATATACATATATATACATAAATATACATATATACACATACTTATCCATATACATACATACATATATATATATATATATATATATATATATATATATATATATATATATATATATATATATATATATATAAGGAGGAGGAGAGGTAAGGGGCCAATAGGAAGCGGACAAGGTGGTGGAGGGGAAATGTAGGCAGGTTGGATAAAATCAGTGGGCTTGGTTCAGCCCGGGGGGTTTGAAGGACTGGAGCACCCAGATATGTGCCATCTCGCGGGTTCTCACCTCTATGTTACTAGCGGAATTGGGAAGGGTTTCAATCACTGAAACGGAGAAGCAGTCATCTAAAAGACTGGTTGTGGGAAGCAGTGTGAGTAGGGATGGGATAATTAAGGAAGGTGGGAGATTTGGTGGAATAGCGGTGGTTATCATTCGGAGGGAAAGGGTGGTCGTGCATTCACCCACGTAAAAGGCAGGGCAGAAGTTACAGGAGAGGCGATATATAATGTTTTTAGAGGTGCAGGTGGCTATGGGTTGGGAGTTGGTAATAAGGGACGTGGAAGGTCTTACGAGATGGCAGCATTTACAGCGTGGGCGGTTGCATGGTGCGGACAGGGGTGGGGAAGAGGCAGGGGTGTTCGTAGGTGGTTTTATAGACTTGAAGATATCACGCAGGTTTGACGGGCGTTTAAATGAAACGGAGGGACAATGTGGGAATAAAGGTGATGTGGATTGACTATTGCTAACAATTGGGAAGAGTTCACGGATTATCTGTTTAATTTTGTGGGATCCGGGGAAGAAAGTGGTGATAAGGTTAGGGCACTTTGGGCGGTTTGGTTTGGGGAGAGGAGTGTATTGCGTTGAAGGTTTGAGAATTTTCCTGTTGAGCAGTGTTTCAGGGTACCCACATTCTCTGAGAGAAACGTGTAACTGGTCAATGTATTTCTGTTTGGAGGGGGTGTTGTTGCAGAGACGGAGGCCGCGGACTGAGAGTGAGAAGGGGATGGAGCGTTTTGTGTGCGATGGGTGACAGCTATTGAAATGGAGATATTTTTGGGTGTTGGTCGGTTTAAAGTGGACTGAGGTGTAAAACTTATTGTTCTGGAGATGAATGTCATTGTCTAGAAAGGTGAGATTTGAGTCTGATATAGAGGAAGTGAAAGAAACCGAGGAGGAGGAGTTGAGAGAGGAAATGAAGGATGACAAGGTATCGCGTCCGTGGGACCAAAGGAGGAAAATATCATCGATATAACGGGCCCAGAAGAGTGGTTTAAGGGTTTGTTGCTGGAGAAATTTTTCTTCTAGTTTACCCATAAAGAGATTGGCGTATGCAGGAGCCATACGCGTGCCCATTGCAGTACCTTTTATTTGCAAATAAATGTTTTCATTAAATTGGAAGGCATTTTTGGTTAGGACGAGTTGGCTCAGTTCGAGAAGAAAATCTGTGGATGGAGTGTGTGGTGTCGGTCGTAAAGAGAGGTAATATTTCAGGGCTTCTAAGCCTTCTTTGGGGGGAATGGAGGTGTACATAGGTGTAACGTCTATTGTGGCCATGAGAATGGTCGTGCTGTGAGGAATTGGGATTGAGTGTAGACGTTCCAGGAAGTGGTGCGAATCTTTGATGTAAGAAGGGAGTGAAGTGGCTATGGGTTGAAGGTGGTGGTCTATAAATGCGGAAATTCGCTCAGTGGGGGAGTTGATGCTGGAGACAATGGGGCGTCCGGGGTTATTGGTTTTGTGAATTTTGGGTAGCAAATAAAAGTGTGGGGTCCTAGGATTAGGAGGAGAAAGAATTGATATATCTTTGCGAGAGAGACCTTTTCCGGGGCCAAAATTGGATAGAAAAGATAGAATATCCTTTTGGTATGAAGGATTAGGATCTTGGGGCAGGGGGGTATAGCAAGAAAGGTCATTTAGTTGTCGTAATGCCTCAGTGTCGTAGTCTTTCTGGTTTAGCACGACAACGGATGACCCTTTGTCCGCCGTCGTGATAATTATATTTTTATTTGACGCTAAACGTCTGAGAACTTGTCTCTCAGGGGGAGAAAGATTATCTGGTGGCTTCAATATATATATATATATATATATATATATATATATATATATATATATATATATATATATATATATATATATATATATATATATATATATATATATAAACACGAAATACCGCCATATGGCGAATAAATATTCATTCACATTGAAATAGAGATAAGGAAAATGGTAAAGGAGCACATATAAAGGACGAACACAAGAGAGGTGGGGATGGCGGATTTGAGCAGATCACGAATGTAAAAATATTGTTTTCTCTTGTGTTCGTCCTTTATATGTGTTCCTTTACCATTTTCCTTAACTCTATTTCAATGTGAATGAATATATATATATATATATATATATATATATATATATATATATATATATACATACAGGGATATATATATGTATGTAAATATGAATATATGTATATCCCTGTATATATATATATATATATATATTCATTCTCTTAGAAATAGAGATAAGGAAAGGGAAAAGGGGCACACATAAAGGACAAACACAGGAGAGGTGCGGATGGCGGAATCAAGCAGACCACTAATGTAAAAATATTTTCCTCGACCACGTATTTTTACATTAGTGGTCTGCTTGATTCCGCCTTCCCCACCTCTCCTTTGCTTGTCCTAAATGTATGTTCCTTTCACCTTTCCTTATCTGTATAAATCATTTGGACGGCACAATAGAACACAGAATAAAATAGATAACACGTAAAAGAGCACCCACATTGTAGATTGTATGAGCTTTGGACCTACTCCAAAGCCTACTTCCTATCAATCTGAACTGAAGAAGGCCTCGGAGTAGGCCGAAAGCTCAAACAATCTACAATGTGAGTATTACTATATTTTACGTGTTATTTATTGTGTTCTGTGTTCTACAGGTATTGAGCTGTCCAACTGTTATATTGCTCTCGTGATATCATCGATATATTATTATTATTATTAGGTAATCTACCGGTTAAGGTAGGTTTTTGGATGGACAAAACTATCAAATAAATATTTTGTAATTCCAAACAAAACCCAATCCAGCAACCTAAAATACATCAGGTCCCTCTTCATCTCTGTGTACTTCTTTCCTCCCTTCATCCCATCCAACATCCCTATCCTGTTCCTACCCTTTCCTCGCTTGCCCAACATTCTCCCCTCTATTACCCTCTTCAACATTCCAGTACCGTTCAATACGCATTTCATCCATTTTTCTTGCCTCCATAGGATTTCTCTCAACAAACCCCTCTCCTCACCCACCATCTCCAGTACTTCCTCATTTGTTTTCCTTTCGGTCCATTTCACCTTCTCCATCCTTCTCCACACCCACATTTCAAAAGCCTCCAATGTACGTCTCTCCTCCTGCTTCAGTGACCACGTTTCCGCACCATACATAGCTACGCTCCATATCAGAGTTTTTACGAGTCTTGTCTTAACATCTCTACTCAACGTCCCCGTCATCAACTCCCTCCTCCTTGAGAAAGCCTCCTTGCCTAGCGCAATTCTTCTCCTTACGTCCCTACTACTTTGACCGTATTGGTCCAAAACACTTCCGAGATGTAAACTGTTCTACCTGCTCTATTTTTTCCACGCCTATTTTAATATTTAGCTTAGCCTTTTTCTTTCTGGAAAATCGCATAACCTTTGTTTTATTAATATTGATTCTCATCGATACATATATATATATATATATATATATATATATATATATATTCATTCAAATTGAAATAGAGATAAGGAAAATGGTAAAGGAACACATAAAGGACAAACACAACAGAGGTGGGGATGGCGGATGTGAGCAGATCACGAATGTAAAAATATTTTCCTCGACCGGGACTTGAACACCGGATCTCTCCACTTACCGGGCGGATGCTCTAAACCACCTGAGCTATCGAGGAAGAGTACTTTTACATTGAAATCTGCGATCTTATAAAGCGCCAAAGTGCTCCGAATCATTACCCAGAAGATGGCGTTAGGGAGCTGTTACACCCACCAAAGGAGAAATTGACAAACACAAGAGGAGAATGGACAGTAGGTTAGCAAGCATACAACACCATAAAGGATAGGAACGGTGCGTTTCATGGCACGCATAGCCAGAAGAAGAGACGAGCCACATTGGCCAAATACACATTCAAACACGAAATACCGCCATATGGCGAATAAATATTCATTCAAATTGAAATAGAGATAAGGAAAATGGTAAAGGAACACATATACAGGACAAACACAACAGAGGTGGGGATGGCGGATGTGAGCAGATCACGAATGTATTATTCACGAATGTATTATTCGCCATATGGCGGTATTTCGTGTTTGAATGTGTATTTGGCCAATGTGGCTCGTCTCTTCTTCTGGCTATGCATGCCATGAAACGCACCGTTCCTATCCTTTATGATGTTGTATGCTTGCTAACCTACTGTCCATTCTCCTCTTGGGTTTGTCAATTTCTCCTTTGGTGGGTGTAACAGCTCCCTAACGCCATCTTCTGGGTAATTATTCGGAGCACTTTGGCGCTTTATAAGATCGCAGATTTCAATGAAAAAGTACTCTTCCTCGATAGCTCAGGTGGTTTAGAGCATCCGCCCGGCAAGTGGAGAGATCCGGTGTTCAAGTCCCGGTCGAGGAAAATATTTTTACATTCGCGATCTGCTCACATCCGCCATCCCCACCTCTGTTGTGTTTGTCCTTTATGTGTTCCTTTACCATTTTCCTTATCTCTATTTCAATTTGAATGAATATTTATTCGCCATATGGCGGTATTTCGTGTTTGAATGTATATATATATATATATATATATATATATATATATATATGTATAATGTAAATTCACTAATAGTCATAACAAACACAGAAACTAATAAAAACATATAAAAGAAGGACTCACTGGTTCTCGAATTCTCGGTGGTGCAACCACCTTTCTCAAGAGGAATTATGAAACAGAACTGAGGCAGAGGAGAGCCCGAAAGCAGTGGTAGGAAGGAGAAGGGGGAAAATGGGGGCAAAAAGAGGGGAAAAGAGGGGAAAAGAAAGGAAAAGGGGGAAAAAGGGGGGGAAGGCATTCGAGGTGAGGGGTTTGGAGGGGTAGTGTATGGCGCGGGAAATTTAAAAAAGGTGGCGATGATATGGAAGTTGTTGGGGGCGGAGGGGGATGAAATTATATGCATAAAAGGGGGAAATTAATCTCTAATATTAATACCTGGGCGATTCCAGGAATTCAATAGCCAGATGAAAGCTAGCTGTAATGTTTTGAGTTTCAGCGGAGGGTTTGAGTGTGGGAGGAATGCTAAGACGGATACTTTAAAACATTGGTCAAAGGCAGTGTTGTGTTCGGAGGCATGTTTGGGGATTGGGAGCATACCAATAAGGGAAGAATTGTTGCATGAGGCTCGATGATTATTGATTCTAATATTAAGGGGTGTGGTACACTGTCCAATGTAAAAGGCAGGGCAAAGTTGGCACTTGAGTAGGTATACAACATTGCTGGAGGTACACGAGGAGTAGGGAATTAGTGGGAGAGAGTTAAAGAGCGGGTGGGAGAGGGATGGGATTCTGGTTAGGAAAATAGGACATGTTTTGCATCTAGGTTTATTGCAGGGTCTGGGAGTTTTGGAACGGGGCGAGGATTTAAGAAGTGGATTGGTAGATTTTAGAAGATCTGATAGATTGGCGGGGCGTTTGAAAGTGACAGAGGGGCATTTGGGGAAAAGGTTGGTGGTGGAATTGTGGTTTTTGAGGATAGGATAGAGGTCCTTTAGGATATAACGCAGAGATTCTAGAACAAAGAGAAACGTGATACAAATTGGAAGAGGGTGGTTTTTCGTGGTGGTGGAAGGTCTGGGAGTGTAAGTATGTCTACGGATCCTCTTATTTAGGAGGGATTCAGGATAACCTCGTTTGAGGAGGGAATGGTGTAAATTTATGATGAAATTGTCTAGGAAGTCAGGGTCATTGCAAATTCTGTGTCCCCTTATGGAAAGGGAATAAGGAATGGAACGTTTGGTGTGGTATGGGTGACAGCTGTTGAAATGTAAGTACTGTTGTTTATTTGTGGGTTTTATATGTACTGATGTGTGAAATTAAGGTCTATAAATGATATGTTTACATCTAGGAAGGTGATTTGGGAGGAGGAAACTGTAGACGTGAAGGAGATAGAGGACGAAGCGTTAAGGTTGGAAATGAAAGTTTTCTGGGAATCAGGACCATGTGGCCAGAGAAGGAAAATATCGTCAATATATCTGAGCCACAATAGCGGTTTCATGGGTTGTTTTGACAGGAATTTATTCTCCGCGAGACCAAGAAAGAGGTTTGCATAGGACGGGCTGAACCTGCTACCCATGGCGCAACCCTTCCTACAAATCAAGGCCTTCAATGAATCCTTGACCTTCATCAATGATCTTCATCAACCCTTCCTATGAATTAGTTTGTTTTTCAGAAATATATTGTCAATAATAGTTCTAATTAATTATTTACAGTATTTATCTAAACTCTATGGACATCGTTTAATCATTCTTTTATATATATCAAAACGGCGTACAACGTCTTGTGTATTAGTCAAGGAATTGAGTTTACTCTCTTATAAACTAAATTGATCGTAAACTTCAGCCATGTTTAACATTGAACCATTGACACACTTCCCTTGAAGGTTGAAAGGAGAGGTTACAGATTAATGACTTTCTCTTTCACAGGGAATGTGACGACGGAGGTTCTTTGCTATGAAGGCTAATGAAAACCCTTACACTCGCATACCGAGATGCAATTAGATATCCGTTAATTAGAGTGAAGGTCACCAAAGCTTTAGGAGCAAATAATGTAAAACGTATCCTTTCACCTATCTGACGTACGAGCCTTGTTTCGAATATCTTCGGCCACGCTCCCATCTCACCCTGGTCCTCACATGTTTTCGCTCCTCCTCTTCAGTCCCGAAATTTCCCCTAATCCCCTCCTCTTGTCTCCCGTTCGAAATACTCTCGTTTACCACGCCTCTCTTTCCTCTTGCAGAAAAATCTCGCCGATCATCCTTCTATCCATTCCTGCTTTTCGCCCGATGTCCCTTTGCCACCCCAAACTTCCCGCCACCACCATTTCCCACTACCCTATCCCCCGCCAACTCCACCTCTTAACTTAAAACCTCTTTTACCTCACCCCGATCCACCAATCAGGTCCACGATGCCCTTAAGTTTGACCCTTTCCGATGGGGTGCTTCGATCTCCAATCACGCCCTCCATTCTCCCATTCCCACCATCCTTGCCATTTTCCCCGCCCTATTTCACCACCGAAACCCTTTCGTTTCTTCCGCTCTCCACTACTTCTCTCATTTCGTCAGATCGCTATGACTACACACGTTCCTTCCTTCCTCTCTTTCTCATAGCCACCGCCTCCCAACTTGTCACCCCAATTCCGTCTAGAGGAAAGCATCCCCTTTAGCCATATCCAGTTCCCCTGCTTGGTCTCGTCAACTCTCCTCGCATAGTTGGACCCCCTTCTGTGAGACTCTGGACGGTACGTTAACTCACCTAGCACTATATTCTCTCCACATAGCTCTATTTTCCAAGTTGTCATTACGATGCGAATCTTTAAGGGTTTTTTTTAAATTGCGTTCACTATGAATTTCCAACTACTCGTAATTTATCAATTTATAATGTAATCATGATTCTCGTTTGAGTAATGGAAGTGCGTGAGATTGTGCGGATGGAAATTTTGAAGGATCTTTTATGACACGTTTTTATACTAAGGGATATATCTTTAAAATGTTAATTTTAGTAAATATTGCTTGTCGATTATTGTTTTTTTATTTACAAAATTTTTTGGGATCAATTTTGAGCTCATTTTATCTTATTCCTCTGGTAGGGACAGTATTCCCGATGGTTGTGTATTTTCTGCCTTGAAATTTAATAACTTCGTTACCATCCGGAATAAGAACCCAAAAAATCGTTGCTAGTTTTTCTTACAAGAAACAGGAATGGTTTGTTAGTTCATTTTGAAAGCATATTGTTTTGTGGTCCGAATTATAACTGTTGGAAATTCGAATCGCCTGAAGTGCATCTGGGAATGACTTGATTGATTGCGAATTAACTGAATCTTCACCGTGAATCAGGACATGTTTTCCATTACCGCTTCCACAGAAAGGAGTCACTGATTACTATGTCTACAATTGCCTCTTTTTCTTTGCACACTAAATGGATGCTGGAAAGAAAACGAAGTACTTCCTAATGTGTGTGAATAGTTGTTTCGTGCCAATGTACAAACATGGCTGGAGGCCAGCAGGGGTCAATTTTGAGATTTTCTAGAAGAAACGAAAGTCATCAGTAATTACCTCGACACAATAAAATCTAGAGAATTAAATATTAGAGATTTATTGATGGCATACGTAATAGAAATTCATTTTTAAAATCTAAAATATGAACTGTAGCATACAAATTTTCATAAATTTTAAAATTAAATTTCTCTCACTCGAAAATAAAAAAATCATTTCGAAAAAGTAATACAATAATTAGTAAAATAATAATTTCACGAACAATTGCAGGTATTATAAAAGAAAACCACATTTTATGTCAAGAAACTAGGATTTTATATGCCTGATATACGTAATAGTATTATAAAAAATACGAAGAAAAGGCAAATGCGACATCTAAGTTATAACATTTCGTCAAACATACCATTTACTCCAAAGGAATTTTAGATGTTGGCACTCCCGACAGAAGGAGGTTTCGACGTTCGATAAGATACCAACATCTCAGAGAATCGACCTTTAAAAGTTTGGAATTTCACCGAAACTGGAGGTATCTCTATTTCTGAGAAAAGATACTCCACTTGGATTCTTATCAATGTCTTCAAGAAAGCAAAGTTTATGGAGTTCTTTCCTCTCTCTATGAGCTCTTCACATGTTCTCATTTCATTTAATTGATTTAGCCATCGTACTTTGAGTAGTCATTTGAGAGCGAAATGTACTTAGTCACCCATACGAGCGTAAATGGATCCTCAAATGAGGATAATTTGTCTGGATAAGTGATTATAACTTTTGTTTGTTTAAGTATCATAGCCCGTACCTCGAACTTTCCGGATGGATATGAGCCAATTTATCCAGTATGTCCAAAATGATGCCATCAAAACATGTCATGGTCTTTTTAAGAGTATTCGTAGATAACCTTGAATTTTACGTATGGACTATTTTAAGTAGGGTACAAGAGACATCTTCGTCTGCTGGCAAGGACACGATTGATCAATTGAATCCTTGCTTTTAGGGAAAATGAACCGAAAAACACGGTGAAGAAAAAGTCATTGTTTTAATGTCGACTTCTATTTCATCTACTTCAACAGCTACTGCCAGAATGTGTCGCAGGGGATGATTCCACAACAGGGAGCATTAAAGAATCATATATGATTAATTACTACTTACAAAATATTGTATATATGAAACATCATTGAAATGATGTTGTACGTTGTAACTATAGCGACATTCACTAAGGTATTGGGGCGTGCAATATTTATCGATGCTTGCAAGTGCAGTTAATACTAAAGAGAAAAAAAATATTGGCTTGATAAAACAATGAAAAAATACTCGTATTGGGCTACCTAGAAGTTTATAAATATTCTTTCCCATGATCCGTTGTTTGCTGTTTTTCTGATCCTGAGGAAAATTATTATCTTAAATATCGGTTTTATATTTGATCAGTATTAACTTATTTTCATTATATCTCTGCAACCATAGTGATTTTATCTCCGCTCCAACTCTTGATAGTAAAACTACGGGACGTACCCAATGATCCGTTTAGTTAATCTAGACATGAATAAAAGGGTTATTCTTCAACAAGAATAGTTTAATTAAAAAAACATTCCCACGTAGGGCGCTTCTTCACCATACGTTAAAGGAAATATTAATTTTTAGAATAATTTGATCGTAAAGAATGTGCCCTTACGCACAGAAAGTGTCGGTAGCCTCATCCCTTGTCGATTTCACCTCGTGCCCTACCTCCCCGTCCCCGCGCTGCAATCCTTGCCGGGTGCCCTCCTACGGCCTCGTGACCTTCTCGTGTCTCCCCCCTTCTCCGCCACCCCCTCCATCCTCTTCACCCCTAGCGCTCTCATCTCATCCCCTTCACCCAGCCCCACCTCTTCCTTCTGCACCCTTCATGTTTCAGCAGATCGATTGGTCGTGCCCTCTGCGCCCTGCTCCCCCACTCCCTTTCACTCTCCTCAATTCACCGACGCCTCATCCTACCCACACATACATACACACCGCGAATCTCTGCACGGAGATGTTACTCGGAGTTTGGGAGGGATGCTGCGATATCTTCCACCGATTACGCGACTTTTGAGAATCTTTAATATTTCGATGTTGTTGGGCTAAAAAGAAGGGTGTGGACGGAAAATAATTACAAAATTATTATAGCGCTTTCTCCTTAAGTTTGAAAACTTTATGCCTTCCCTCGAAGATTGATTGCTCGTTTAGTTACTAAGAGAGTAAGAAAAATAAGCCAATTAAAAGCCTAGTGTTGTTGACATTATACTATAAACGTTCTAAATGTTAGATATAAAGGCATAAAAAAGCTCGAGTAAAGGAAAAACGCCAATCCGAAATGACGTAATACGTCAGAGGGAGCTTGTAAACTGGCCTAATACTCCAATAATTAATTTATATTTGACGCCGTGAACACATCAACCATTGGTCCAATGCGTTAGCAACAAGTGAACACGGGGATCAAATTGAACGGAAAATAGTCCTAGAGGTGGTCGGTGGTGGCAACCTTTAAATGACGGTAACAATTGGTCAACTTAATACACTACTATTGAGGTATTCCCCGCCTCGGAGGCATGCATCCAACTCAGTCTAGTGCTATGGTGTCTGCAAATACGAATACCATCTTGCACACAAATGGGCTTCGGAAAATCTATTCTTCGTTTGAAACGTCAATGGATCGCCCAAGAGTGACAGAAGGCATGGGCACTGGCCATCATTGGCATCCTCACTCGGGAAGGTCGAATGTACTTAAACTGCATCGTCATGTGACGAGGAAAAATTGATCGTGTCGTTCAATGGGGGCCATCAGCTTCCACGTCAGCACCCGAGCGTGTGATGAACTCTCGTAGAATGTCCATCTTGAAAGTGGGAGTTCACCACCTGCCTCCTGTAGCCATATTTTAGCAGTACATGAATGCAAAATTTCAAAATAAGATAAAATGAGGATTATTGAACGATACCCTACGAGCAACCGCGTACTATTCGAAGATGAAAAACTTTAGGTCGATGACCACGACAATCTTTGGTTAGTTTAACCAATCTCCTAATTATATTCTCATGTCCTGCAATTTCCTCCAAACTTGGCTTAATTTTAGCCTCTAAATTTCCTTTCCCATCTGATTATCACCACCTCGATGTTCCCTCCATCTTTTTATTTAAATTGGATGTTTTCATAATTCATTGAAAAACTAATATTGATTTCACACTGAAAGCGTACTCATTATCATCATGATTTTTTCATTATTCAATTTTAATTTTATGTGAATCACGTAACCATAATTTCATTAAATTAATTATTTTTATTTCAATTCCAACATTTGTCAATTATTCATATCTCCATTTTCCAACAATCCCTTAAAATAATTGATTGCATATTTCTGGCATTAAGGAACCTTATTTATCTCCAAACATGAGGTGATTTTCATGTGATCATGTATTGAAAATTAAATACCCGAGTCCAACCTGGACAATTTCATGACATTTGAGAATAGTTCAAAACACTAGTTGATTACGGGTCCACGGTTTCATTTCAATGCTTTGCTGTGAATTTTTAGGGGGATCATGTTGGTGCGGTGGCTAACGTCGAACAATCGTTTCGATGTAGGTTTTATTTCATCAGCTTCCTTAGCTTAGTGTATACCGGTGGGTCAGGCGTCTCGTCATCTTAATATGGGGTTTGGTTTAATGCCTATAAAACGAATAGATTCTCATTGGTTGAGCAATTGGCCAGTACTCCTCTAAAAAACGGTGATATTTGATTTTCCTGTAATTATTTCAATGTGACACGTGGTACTTAGTGCAGGCCAAACAGGGGGATAGATGGTGTGCTTCCGTCCAACAGACACGCATCTGGCACGCTGAACCTATAGGATATCTTACAACGGAGGCCAGGGACGCGCCTTAGCGGATAGACGATGGATGAGTGCTTACAACTTATCGTCTTGGGATCACTTGGTAACGTTATCCGTTAGAAGGCCTATCTTCTCTAGATCTTCGTTCCCTTGCGTTGCCAATATTGCTCAAATGGAAACTGACAAGTGGTCCAGGCACTGCGATTTCAAATAGGAGCTCGGGATGGTTGTAGGGATCGGGATGGTGCGGCGGCTAATTTACTGACTTTACGCCGAGACGGCCCGGGTTCGAATCCTGGAGGCAGCTGATATTTTTCAGTGGCATCCCGATCCCTACTTGAGATGCTTTGTGGAGAGCACTTTGAGTGAGCACGCCGTCCCTTCTGATGGAACATTAAACTGCTAACCCCTTGACGCCTTTCGCTAAGAGTAGGTTAATTCCGACACCGGGTTTCCCTCCACCCTTCATCCTTTCCTGTCCATCCCTAATGCCCCCAATGACCTTAGCTGTCGGTCGCCCCCCCTAACTACTAACTAGCCAACTAGTGAATTTTAATAGCGGATACTTATGCCATGTCATCGTTCACCCACATAGAAATATCTGTTTGAACGAAATGGCAAATATTATCTCTAATACTGGGCTCGCTCTTCATTGAAGAATTTTAAATTTTTGTGTGAAGTTCTGTTGATGCTGCTGCATGAAACCTTACTGAATCATGTCAAACACTCTACTACACAATTTAAATTTGCATTATTTATTATCGCTGCGGAGAAAATATTATATTCATCACCATTTCCTACACGAGAGTTAAGTGTTTCCTTAAACTTTTATATCGTCCTTATGTCCATTGTTGTGCACGACCAAAGGTTTATGATCCTTTAATGCGTGTAATGAGGTAATTTAAACAGAAAAATGTTGTAATGATTCTATGATGCATGAGCGTTTACAATACATGATTTTAAGCGTAAATAATTGATTGAAAAATGAAGAAAATCGACTAAATTAGCTAGGAACCCTACTAAAAGTTCTTTAGATGCATTACCGATGTTAGGATTACAATGGTACTATATTTTCAGGATACTTAAAATGGGATTTTAGAATGGTGCGATCTATGGAAACAATCTCAAATAAAGTAAGGCCAGTCTATCTAAGTGAAAAGTCCTTCCTTTAAATCCAACTATAACATGCCATTAAACCGTAGGTCCTCAGTAATTTCAGCCTCCTCTCGGTCATCTCGGTGTATCAACAGATATTAATTATTGATTAATTATTTCAATCACATAGTGAAATACGAGGGTCATCCGGAAAGTAGTACCCGTTCGTGAAATAAAGACATAAAAGTAAATATTAACAAACATAAAAAATTTTATTTGAAAGAGGATACTTTAAACTACTTCTCAACATAATCTCCAAGCAAATTAAGGCATTTGTCATAACGTGTGACAAGTTTCTGTATTCCTGCTGCATAGTCCTTCGCCGCCAGCTCATTGAGATACAGGGTCACTCCTTCTTTAAGTTCTTCATCGCTGTCAAATCTTTTTCCTGCCAAAAAGTCTTTAAGCTTTGTAAAGAGATGAAAATCTGAAGGGGCCAAGTCCGGGCTATACGGTGGATGGTCGAAAGTTTCCCATTTGAATTGCTGCAAACGTTTTTGTGTTATCCCAGCTGCATGAGGCCTGGCATTGTCATGAACGAGAATGACACCAGTAGACAAAAGACCTCGCCGCCGATTTTGTATTGCCCGCCGTAATTTCTTTAATGTTTCACAATACGCATTGGCATTAATAGTGTCTCCACGGGCCATAAAATCAATAAGCAATACACCTCGTCGATCCCAGAAAATGGTTGCCATGAGTTTCCTGGTGGACAGAACTGTCTTGAATTTTTTTGGTTTGTTTGGTGTATGAGCATCATGCCACTCCATTGACTGTCGTTTACTCTCAGGTGATGCATAACAAACCTTCCTCAAATCAAACAAACAATCCTTCGTCACCAGTAATTATGCGAGTCAAGAAAGAGTCTCCTTCATCAGAATAACGTCCCAAAAACGTCAGTGCTGCAGCCATACGCTTGGTTTTGTGCTCATCTGTAAGCATGCGAGGGACCCATCTTGCACAAATTTTTGCATAATGCAGATGGTGTTTAACAATTTCATGAACAATTGTTCGAGAAACATTGGGAAAATGCTCACAGATGTCATCAATTGTGACGCGCCGATCGTTCCTCACGAATTCGTCAACTGAGCTCACCAGTTGGTCTGTAATGACAGACGGTCTCCCCGAACGCTCATCGTCGTGTGTGTTCCCCCTCCCCATGTTGAAGTTGCGACACCACCGCCGAACAGACGACTCGTCCATTACATTGTCTCCATACACCTCCTTTAATTGGCGATGAATATCACATGGGCGAACGTTTCTTGCATTGAGGAATTTAATCACTGCCCTCACTTCACAACTGGCGGCGTTCTCAATTTTTTTAAACATTGTAAACAATCACAGAAACAACACAGGCAATGCTAGCGTCACGCAACTTGGCTTAGAGAAGGCAGGCAAGCCACTGAAGCTATCTGACCTCGTCCAGCGGCTACTCGCGTCGTCAGCACTTCATGCGGCACGAACGGGTACTACTTTCCGGATGACCCTCGTATATTTCGATTTTGTATTGTTTGGATTCGCAAGTTATTTATGTGATAGTTGTTTCCAACCAAAAGCCACCTTAATCGGTAGATTACCTTGTAATAATAATTCCATTATTTACACGATATATATCCACTGATGACATTCTGTTTCCCGTCTCCATAATTAGTCATGAGCTTAAAACACATTTTTAGTTCATTTATAACAATATTTACTCCGTTATAGACAGCCCTGAACTGCTCTTTCTGATCAATTTTGAGTATCATATAAGTCACTCCTCTAGCTATACGCTCATTTCTAGCTTATCACCGTCCTCTTCTCTATAGTATTTATTACCTGATAGCATTACCCAGTTTTCTATAAAATCAGTCTTGCACGACGGCCATATCATAACTCACCTTTTCGAAATATAATAGAATTTGTAATCAAACTTTCTTAGACATGGTTTTAACTCAAAATCAAAGGAATCTTATTAAGGCCTAAACGATTAAAATAGATTTTTGCAATATTTTATCAAATATAGAATGCGCATACTGGAATTTGAAAGGAAACGTGTGTAATTAAAGGAAATGCAGAAAAAAATATATTCCCTTGTTTTCCTGGTTCCCATTATGAAAGAAATTAGTTTACGGATAAAAAATTATTTCAATTAACCATGTAGAAAATATTTTGATAAAATAATACTATTTTATTCACTTTTGCAGTTTGCATGCGGAGAAATCGTTATTCCCTATAACTAATTCGCTAGATTTGTATGCGATACAGGAATGTTATATTGTCAATCCAAGAGAGTTTTACTCATCGTGGTGTACAGTTTTCTGAAACAGGATTTTATGAACACAAAGAACATAATGCAACCACAAAATCGGATTTTAAACATTTCGAAGTCACAAATTGAAATTGATTTTTTCAATAAAAAAGAAATTCGCGTAATTATAAACTTTTCTCGCATCCTTCCTCAAAATGTAACTCGCCTTCAGTGAATTGAACTATTTGGAAACGTCGCGGGGGAGTCATATCAAATCGCTACACTTTGATTGCACGACCAGCGTCGGCCGTTTGCACGGGAATAGGAAGATGGCTAATTTGCTACTTTTGCAGCTAGCACCAGTATGCCGTTCCCAATGAGTCTCGCTTTACTTCTCGGAAGTTCTCGTCTGTGCCACACCACCGTAAATTTAAGCAATTTTACGACGTCCAGAAAACTCCACCACTTGCACTAAACACCGCGGTGGTGGTTGGAAACCACCCACCCCCGCCATTCTGAAAACAATGTGGGAGCGTAGAGAAGACCTTCGAGACACCAATGGCTGAGGGTACGGTGACAACTGTCCCAAGGAGTCGCGGAACTGGGTCAAAGCCATTTTACGTGGATTTTGTAAGATTACACACAATATGGGGAACATTTCGCCACGAGATTTTATTTGCTGGGGTAAATAGAAAAGTTTTGGATTTTTCTAGGCGCACAGACAACCACGGTCATCTCAGTGCAGATGCAGACTTGTCCAAATCGTGAAAAAAAGTTATTTCTTCTCATCAGGGAAACAAACTTTAGCTCTTCATTGGTTGCATTACGATAGCTTAAAATACCTAAATGTGAAATTAATTAATGACTCTGGCATGCATGTTCCATAAGTACGTATTTTTAATCAATAAAAAATTAGACTCGTGAGGACCATTAAGTCTTGGATTATTCGCTATGATTCAAGACTGCGCGAGAAACTGACTGAGAAACTGAATTGAGGTGGACGAATATTCAAAAGTTGAAGAAAAGTCGGTTTTTTTGCCATGAAGAGGCGACCGCTATGATTCGAATCAGATGCCACGTGTGCAAACGAGGAGGCAATACGTGAAATCATTAGCGTGGGGTATGATCGTAAAAGGAAAGAGATGTGAATCGATAACATTATAAATCAAGTCTAAAAGCATATTTTGGTGGTTAACAACCCTTAAAAATGATAGGTATACGGATTAACTAAAATAAAAAGATATTATAAAGCATGATAAGAAATAAAGACAATCAAATCGTGAAAAAACTAGGAGAGGATGGGTTTATTAACAATATAATTGCTATTGAATTGGGATTGAAAACAGTAGAAATGAAGAAGCAACGGAGACCAAGAAAAAACGCGAATGTCAAGGGATATACTAAAACGGAATATAGTAAAACGGAAGATCTCTCTGTGAACAGGGGAAAATTAGAACAGAAAGAGCTGAGGAAATGTAGCTGACCATGTACGAATCAAACCAATCTAAGGATCAAGATATTCATGATTTTTGCAGTAATATTAAAGATGAGTTTTCTTTAGGCAAGCTCAAAAAACTATATATTTAAATAAAGTTCCTGGCTTCCCTGGATGACCTACTTCTAAAGTTATGAATGGATTATTAAAAAGATAACTATTAAGAACAGGGTGTTTATATTCCCACAAATTGCATAAATGAAACTTGGAGAGAAAATCTAGACATCTAATGAATTGCAATGCGTAAAATCGGTTACCTCATAAGAATAAATAAAAAAACCAAATAAAAACTTAACAAACTCTTTATTTTTGTGTAATTGGTCTCAACAAAGAGTCAAAAATGCGAAGTCCAAGGTCATGTCTTTCCTGAGAGAGTAATGAAATGGTTATTTTTAAGACTTCCTTTGGGCGGAACCAGGAACCGTTGCGGGTAGAAAAGGAATAAGAAAAACATGTGTCTTTCCTTCTCAATGAAAAAAGTGAAGGAAAGTAGCATTTCATGTGGCGGAGTTAAATCTGATTGAATTGGACCTCTGAGACCACTTACCGAGATCGAATCTTTTGGGACTCCGTTATAAAGCAATTGACGTTAACATTAGTACCACAGAAACACCGCACGGATAAAATCTATTTCCTTCAGGGTCACTTCAAATTTAATTAAACCTGAATTTTAGCTACGTTCACGTTATCGTCCAATTGAATCAAACGAGCCAGTCGAATTTTTCTTTTAAAATAAAGAAATTGAAATGGAGTAAGACAGAGAGCGTATGAGAGATAATGCCATTAATAACTTAACATGTAACTAAATTCTTGGGGAAAATGTTCATTTTTTTATTTCGCATTTTGCAGTACTCTAAACACGTATTTGATGAAAATAATATGAAAGGTTCAAGAAATGCTTCCTTCTGCGTTGTTCATTTTAGTAATGTGATCAAAAAGTCTTAGCTTGACGTAAAATTATATCCATTATGATATTCGTGCATCTTTTTGACCTTAAGCTTGATAACAATTAGCGTCAAAATTGATATATATATATATATATATATATATATATATATACATTCAAACACGAAATACCGCCATATGGCGAATAAATATTCATTCAAATTGAAATAGGGATAAGGAAAATGGTAAAGGAACACATATAAAGGACGAACACAACAGAGGTGGGGATGGCGGATGTGAGCAGATCACGAATGTAAAAATATTTTCCTCGACCGGGACTTGAACACCGGATCTCTCCACTTGCCGGGCGGATGCTCTAAACCACCTGAGCTATGATTCAATTAATTTTTATTCGGTTCAGTTCATACGTTACACAGCAAGTGTTTACATTGTACATAATAACAGCTTATAAATTTTGGTTACAGAATAATCTTTTTCCTTATGAATATATGCATAAATATATTCATACACATATATATACATAAACATAGAAAAAAAACATATACAAACATACATATTATTACACTACATACATTAGAAATGTGCATATACCATTGAGATCATATGCAATACTGTTGAAGAAAATAATGAGGCTAAGTTCACAAGATATACATTATATGTGGGGAGGGTTATCGATTAGTTTGAAACACATTCTGTGAAACAACTCTTCAACCACTGGCGAAGTGTGTCCGGTACTGGGGGCAGCCACATCCGTTCCACCATTGCTTGCATACCTTTTGCGGAATTTTTTTTCGCTGTTCTTAATTGTATGAACTCCACGATTAAAGTAGTCATAATTAGAGTTTTGAAACTCGGAAAGAGCCGAAAGTTCAGGGTGATCAGATTTATGTCTGTAATGGCACCACCGCCGAACACGTCCCAAGTTTTATATATCTTTTTCAGGGCTTCCCATTCTCTGAGTTTTTCGCCGCAGCCTAGAATCAGATGCGCGGCGTTGTCTACTCGACGGCATGACGGACAAAGGGGCGAATCAGCTAAACGTAGTGCCTCACTTCCCTCGTCATGACCAAGTTCGCGATTAGGTTGAACATTTGACTACGCGCCTTGTCGTTCACTCTGCTGGTTGCCCAGTTTTTCCAAGATAATGTCGTTTTGGATGTCATTTTTCCCTGCTCGGCGAGCGCTCTGAGATACAGGGTCTTGACCGAAATTGTTTCTCCATCTCTCAGGAGTGAGGCGACCTTTTTCGTTTCTTCAAAAGCCCTCCGGTGGCATTCGTCTTGCGCGAGTGCCTGCCACGCGTCCCTGAGGAGTGCCTTTCGCCACGCGTCGTCACCCCCAAGGACGCGCAGACCGAGCTTCGCGTAAACCACCTTTGCTTTTAGAGCTGTGTCCGTTAAATTGAGCCCACCTAGCTCAAAAGGGCCATAGAGCTGGTTGCGGGACACTTTCTTTACGTAGCCGTTCCAGATCATTTGGTTAGTCGCTTTAATGAAGTATGCATTGTATTTAGGGGGTAAGGGCCACAAATGGGCCACATACCATAGCCTCGGGAAGACAATCTGGTTCAGGAGGCGGACGCGGGTCACAATCGGGAGGGAAGGTAGTGAAAATTTCCCAACACTCCATTTTATATGGCGGTCTATAACTCCCCAGTTCCGCTCAATCGTGGGAGCCAACTCCTTCTCCCACCAGAACCCTAGGATTTTGAGGGAGGGCGACTCTGACCAACCGATGGAGGTCGGTGGCGGGCTTCCCCTCAGCAGGAGAAACCTGGATTTCCGACCGTTGAGGAAGAGACCACCCTGCTCGTATGACTTTAAAATGTCGTGGGCGAGAGCCATGTGGGACGGGTCGTTTATGAAAAGGGTTATGTCGTCAGCGTATGCGACGCCCGGGCAGACAGCGTTGTGACGGCGTATCCCGATTCCACTGCTCTGAAGTCGCCTGAGTAGGGGGTCTATGGCAAAAGCAAACAGCAGCATTGACAACGGGCAGCCCTGCCGGACGGAGTTACAGACGGGAATGGGGGGTGAGGTGGCATTCTTTATTCTAATTCTAGAAGATGTACCGGTGTACATCGTTAAAACGGCACGTAAAAAGTGCTCGGGGAAGGCCATCGTCTTGAGCACAGTTACGATCCATTCGATCCGGACCAGATCGAATGCTTTCGCAAGGTCAATTCCAAGCACTGCTAGAAAACTATCGCCATACAAGGGTGAGGAAAAAATGACGTCGCGAATTAGCAGTGCGGCATCGAAAATGTTTCGCGTTTTCGACACGGCGTACTGGGATGGAGAGAGGACGACGTCGGCAACAGCCGTCATTCTATAGCGCAAGACGTGTGCCAATATCTTATAATCGGCATTTAAAAGGGCGATTGGACGAAAGTCGTTGAACGACTTGGGCCGCGTAATCTTTGGTATAAGGGTTATCACGGCGGTCCGCTGACTTGCAGTCAGAGAGCCGCTACTTAAAATTAAATTAAAAAGTCTGGTTAAAATAGGTTTAAGAACATCCCAGTACGCGAAATAAAATTCAAAGGGTAGGCCGTCCAAGCCGGGTGCTTTGCCCTTTGGGAACATGGAGGAGACGCAGTCCAGTTCGTCTGAACTTATGTCTCGACCTAGATCCGCTTTTTGGGTTGAGGACAGCATAGGGAGAGAGGGAAGAGGGGGTGTGTCTCCCTCCTTCCACGGAGGATACCTGTTAAAAATATTTTTAAAGTGCCGGGTCGCTTCCATAAGGAGGTCGGTGTCACCGGTGGCAGATTCTCTGACAGGGATTCTGTCTGTGACGGAGCCGGAGTTGGATTTCACCGAGCGCCGAAGCTCGGATAGCGTAAGAGGCCCCCCTATATCTGTCTCTAATTCTTTTTGCCATTTTTGGGGAGCGTATTTTTGAAGTTCATGGCCAAGGATAATTTTTTTAAGTGACGACACTTGGGCGTGGAAACCCTCCGGCGCAACATCCTTACGCAGGAGCTCCTCCAGCGCCCGGCGGTAGAAGGAGATGGTGTAATTTTTTTCTCTACGCCACTCAAAAGCTTGCCTTTTGATGTGAGTGACAATTCGGGGTTTGAAAACTTCGTCCCACCATACCGCGAGGTCTGCACCAGGACGTAATGCCGCGATCAGTTCACACACCCGGCTGCGGATGGAGTCGCGGCGAGTGGCGTCCTCCAGAACGCGGAGGTCCATGCGCCACACGGCGCCGCAGCGGTGGGCACGCGCGGCGGGGGTTGTATCCGGGCATGTAACACTCATGATCAGCGCACAGTGATCAGAGAAGGACACTGGGAGGGTGTCCACTCTCTGGACATCATTCTTAAGTGATGCCGAGAGGAAGAGGTAGTCGATCCGCGTCCGAGAGTTATGTCCTGATCGCGTGAAGGGGGCGGGACCGGCGCAGAAAGAACGCACTGCGTCAATCGCTCCAATTGAGTCAAGCATCAGTGAGAGTGCTCGGCTTGGGTAGTATGTCATTCTATCCCTGTTCGAGGCACTATCCTCTCGGCGGTAAATGGAGTTGAAGTCCCCACCCAAGATGGCCTTCCCCGAGAAGGGATAAAGGTAGGGGAGGAGAAGTTCATTAAAATATGTTTCGCGCTCTGCCCTCGCACACTCGCTAGAGGGAGCGTAAAAATTGATTATGTGGATCCCATTCACGATAACAGACGTTATTCGACCCGAGGCGTGGCGGCGAACATGAGAGAATGGAATGCCATTTCGGACTAGGGTGGTGGTGCCAGAATGACAATCGGCGAAATTGCCAATAGCCTGAAAAGTGTTCGCATCCCAGACTATGCCCTCCTTCACCTCTTGAAGGAGGATTACATCAGCCCTGAGATCGCGGAGAAAACGTTGGAGGACTGCAATTTTTAAGTGACTGTAAATGCCGGCAATATTCAGCGAAATGACATTCATTGGTGAAGCGATAGGGCATCTATGGGCACCGGACATCACTTACCAGAGTTTTGGTCGTGGCTTACGTCGCTCCGGTCGCGGCTTGAACCCGGGCGACGAGTACTTCGCCGTTTCCCGGGACGCTTCGTCCGACGAGTCAACGATCGAGGTCGCGAGTTGTCGCCACATCCCTCCCCCCCGACCTCGTCCGAAGAGGAAGAGCCAGCCGTGGTCTCCACGAAGAGCTGGTTGTTCGGCAGCGTTCCACGGGGGGGCCTCCTCGAGCGAGCACAGCTGGGGCCCGTCTCGGGCCGGGAGGTGCCCTCAGGAGGGACCGGGGTGGCGGACTGGGGGTCATCTGCCGAAGGGACCCCGTCGGCAGTAATCAAGGAGGATGGTTCGATTCGGTCCGCCTCTAGAGGTTCCCTGGGAAGACCGACGACATCTTGATCGAGTGTCCGTGAGAGCGGGATCGGGGGGCCAGCCTTTGGGGATGGGGGCCATTCACAATCCAATGAATCTGTCACTATTGGTTCTCGGGGAGCTGGAAGCCCGTGATGCGGGGATTGTAGGTGGAGGGTATCGGTGGCGTGGCCGCGGGAAAGAGGGACGAAGGATGATTCATCCTCCCTTGACGGGGTCACAAGGACAGGGGCCGGCGGTTGTGGGAGAGTGGGCGAGCAGGTAGAGACTGCAGCTAGATTAAGGTTTGAACTCGGGAGATCAGTGTCGTCTGTTCTCTTCTTTTTTGCATCGCTTTCTTCTTTCGACGACTTTCGCTCCCTCTGATTTTTTCCTATAGATGAAGGGATATGTGGGGAGTCGGCGGGATCAGCGGGGGTCGCACCCTCGATAAAAAGCAGGGACCGCGCCCTCTCCTCCACAGCCACCTCGGGCTCGTCCATCTCCTCGGTGGTGTTCGGGCTGGAGGCCATGACCATTGCCTCCGCATAGCTCTTTCCTCCCTGGTTCCGAGGGCAGGTCTTGCGCTCGTGGCCTTCTTGGTTGCAGCGGGCGCAAGTGCGACGTTGACCCTCATATATGATGATGGCCCGGTTACCGCCGATGTGGAGGTACGAGGGGATATTTCTCTCGACCGTCATCCGCACAACCCTGGTGCCAGTAAGCACCCGCGCCAACTTTTCTCCCTCCCACCTGTTCTCCCACGAGCGATGGATTACCAAAACGTTGGAGCTCGCTTGTTATGTCTTCCAATGGGGTCTCCACGGGGAGACAAAGAATCCTGACATTACACGGGCTGCCCGAGGTTTCGTCAATAGTTATCGTCGTCCTCTGATCCCTTAAGGACGGAAACGGTAGTTTACGCGGAGTATTCTCTAAAATCCTAGTCATTGCAGCTTCGTTTGCTAACTTCAGGAATATCAAATGTCGATTGTATCCAAATTGGATCGCCACTATCTCTTCGGGTGTGAGGCCCAGCGACTCTAGTGTGAAGAGGTGGACCTCCAACGGAGTAGGGGGTTTCGCCTTCTCGTCAACTTGCAAGGCGAGCGTGTTTACGCGACGTATGACCATTTTGAAAAATGATCAAATTGAGCACGCCTGCGTGAAAGAAAGGAGAGCGGGCCAAGTGGATAGCCACTCCAAAGAGACAGAAAAAAACAATCACTCGTGTACACTCCCTCCCCGCTACTCACACCTGGCGGTAGCAAAACAAAAAGGAGCCTAAGCTAGCAGCCAAGGTCAGTTATGAACCAGTAAACAAAACGAAGGCACGGTCTTCCCGGCGGAAGAAGTCGAGAGTCAAACTTCACGCTTCTGAAAGAACTAGGCGGTCAACCGCCGCTCGAAACAAAACACGATCGGAACCTCGATTTCCGAGAGAGTCCGGCAGTGCCGCTCACCAAAACCCGGCGGCCGACGCCTCGGTCGCCGGCGAAATCAGACACTCGGTAAACAGAGGCACGACCAGCTATCGAGGAACGATACTTTTACATTGAAATCTGCGATCTTATAAAGCGCCAAAGTGCTCCGAATCATTACCCAGAAGATGGCGTTAGGGAGCTGTTACACCCACCAAAGGAGAAATTGACAAACACAAGAGGAGAATGGACAGTAGGTTAGCAAGCATATATATATATATATATATAAGCGGGTCGCGGTAGTCCAGTGGGTAGAGCGTTGGACTATTGACCGGAGGGTCCCGGGTTCGATTCCCGGGTAAGGCACTTTGGGCACCTGTAGCTCCACCCAAGCTAGTTACGGGATGAAGGGACATCTGATTGATATAGATTAGTTTGCTAGGTGGGGAGGCACAAAATGTTTATTTGATAGTTGTGTCCATCCAAAAACCTACCTTAACCGGTAGATTACCTAATAATATATATATATATATATATATATATATATATATATATATATATATATATATATATATATATGATTTCTTCGATGTAACACGGAAGTGTTGAATAAAAAACTTAGACAGTAACACACAGCTTGATAATTTCGACGGATGACTCATATCATATCTTATCTTCCGAAGAAGACGGAGCTCGAGTCCGTCGAAATTATCAAGATATTATTGTGAGTGTTCTTTTTATGTGTTCTCGTGCTGTGTGTTACTGTCTAAGTTTTATATATATATATATATACGAGGGTCATCCGGAAAGTAGTACCCGTTCGTGCCGCATGAAGTGCTGACGACGCGAGTAGCCGCTGGACGAGGTCAGATAGCTTCAGTGGCTTGTCTGCCTTCTCTGAGCCAAGTTGCGTGACGCTAGCATTGCCTGTGTTGTTTCTGTGATTGTTTACAATGTTTAAAATTGAGAACGCCGCCAGTTTTGAAGTGAGGGCAGTGATTAAATTCCTCAATGCAAGAAACGTTCGCCCATGTGATATTCATCGCCAAGTAAAGGAGGTGTATGGAGACAATGTAATGGACGAGTCGTCTGTTCGGCGGTGGTGTCGCAACTTCAACATGGGGAGGGGGAACACACACGACGATGAGCGTTCGGGGAGACCGTCTAATATTAAAGAAATTACGGCGGGCAATACAAAATCGGCGGCGAGGTCTATTGTCTACTGGTGTCATTCTCGTTCATGACAATGCCAGGCCTCATGCAGCTGGGATAACACAAAAACTTTTGCAGCAATTCAAATGGGAAACTTTCGACCATCCACCGTATAGCCCGGACTTGGCCCCTTCAGATTTTCATCTATTTACAAAGCTTAAAGACTTTTTGGCAGGAAAAAGATTTGACAGCGATGAAGAACTTAAAGAAGGAGTGACCCTGTATCTCAATGAGCTGGCGGCAAAGGACTATGCAGCAGGAATACAGAAACTTGTCACACGTTATGACAAATGCCTTAATTTGTTTGGAGATTATGTTGAGAAGTAGTTTAAAGTATTCTCTTTCAAATAAAATGTTTTATGTTTGTTAATATTTACTTTTGTATATATGGCAATACGTAATTAATGAGAGTATTTTATTTATTTATTGAAATTATTTATGAACCCGTTGAAGAAAATTATTCTTACTTTAAAACAAACTTCCTTTTTTGAATTAAAAATTATCAAAGATATTTCTTGAAAATATTTGAAAATTATAATTCAATACAGAACACTCCGAAAAAAAAATTATAACATTCTTAATAATATCTCAGCCTTGGCCCAAGTCCACTGATTGTGTCTTAAGAAATATGTCTATAAATTTTATTCCTTCACTTAACATTTATTTTTGATTAACGATCGCTTTGTTACGGAGATTTTTTTTAATATCCACAATTTGATTTAAATTCTCCAAAATATCCACGAAGGTGGTGCAAATTTTTATAAAATTATTGATATAGAACATTCTTAGGAATTATTATATAATGGCTTTATTTTCCTAATGAGTACATCGCTCAAAACTTTCTTCCTTGTTTTTACTTTGGAAGAATGCCTATAAGCTCCAGGCTATATTTAAGTAGCCTCAAAGACCGGAAAGAATAGTTTTGACAAAGAAACTCTCACCGAGGCCGGAGTATTACCATAGCAAAACAAATTCACAGTGAGTAAATCATTCGACTCTGCTGAGATTTCCAAACGGGCGCTTTAATTAGTGAATATTTACTTCGTTTTTTCAAGGGGCTACTTTTTAAGAAGAAGATATATTGATAAATTATTGCACATTTTATTTGGCAAAGTCATTACAGCCATGGAAACTGCATATATGCGCATGAGGTGAAAGTATAGCACATGAATTTTTGCCTCCGACAAAATCGAAAATATTTCTGGATAAGCCGCAATCATCAACCGCCCTTGTCATAAATAGCTAAGTTCCGAAGCTTTTTTCAAACATGCCAGTGCTATGTGCTAATGTGAGGGTGTTAGAGAGAAACTCACGAGAAAAGTGCGAAATTATTTCCAAAAATGAACTTTCCTAGAAGTTTTAGACACCTGTTCACTAACAGGTGGCTGCAATGCTAAAAAAGCATAGAGCCACAGACCTTCTGAAAAATATAAAACAGACCACATTAGTATCAACGAAATATTGAGAGAGTTAGCCATCCTTATACGAGGTGTGTTCAACACTTAACGGTAATTTTAATTTTTCGGACAGTAATATTTATTTATTCTTATACATTGATGTTGTCACCTTCAAAGTAGTCCCCATTGTAGATTATGCACTTGTGCCAGCGCTTCTTCCAATCCCCGACACGCTTTTCAAACTCGATCTTTGAGATAGCCTTTAGTTCATTCGGCAATGCGCTTTTAATGTCATCTACGGCTATAAAACGACGGCCCTTCAAGGTTCTCTTAATTTTTGGAAATAGGAAAAAAGCACGCAGAGCGAATCTGGCAAATATGGAGGCTGGGGCATCGTTACAGTATTGTTTTTGGCCAAAAATTCGCGAACAAACAATGAAGTGTGAGCTTGTGCATTATGGTGGTGTAAAAGCAATTTTGGAAGGAATTTTGCTGCCACGTGTTTCATACCCAAGAAATTGAAAAAAAGGTCATGACATTATTCAATCGATGTGCCAACATCATCAGCGACCTCTCTAATTGTGATTCAACGATCGTTCATAGCCATTTCTTTCACTTTTTCCACGTTTTCATCGATTGTTGATGTACTGGGGCGTCCTTCGCCATCTTCAAGGTCTTCACGGTCTTCTTGGAGACGCTCCTACCACTCGTAAACTCTTGATTTACTCATAGCAGACTCACCATAGGCCTTTGTTAACATTTCACACACTTTGTTACATTTTATTTATTTTTTTACGGAAAATAAGTAAATTTAAAAAAGTTTGACAAGCGGACTCTCCAAGCCCGCGAAATGAAAAAATTACCGTTAATTGTTGAACACACCTTGTACAATTGTTATCCTGGGTGACTCAGTTGATTTTCTGCAAGACTCCGTCTAATTCTCCCATTTTATTACCTTTGCATAACTTAGCCTGAACGTCTGTCGATATTTCTTTCTCGTAATCTCTTCCGTGGTGATTTCCTGTAATATTACCAATTAGCAAGTGTCTATATCATCTTGTTTTCAAATACATTTACTACATTTATCCATTCTCTTTGGAAATTTTTTGAACTCCATTTGTCCCCTAACATTAATTGAAATGTTTTCTTTGAAATAAGATCCTATAAGCAAATCTGTACTCCTGTGTGTTCCTCAAATCTTAAAAGATAAGGTAACGGTATCTAAGAAAAGTTTCGGTGTGGGTAGGAGTAATCTGGAAAATGGATGGAGTACGTATCTTTCATGAAAACATATTCCTTGAAACGTTTGATGTGTAGCATATCCTTTTCAATATTGGAATTATGCTGTGCATTATTTTAGTAACTAAAAAATAGGTGAAACTAAATTTTTGATGTTGCATGTTGCTTGTGCCAAAACACACCCTGCCATTTACACTGGCGGTGTCTTACAGATTAACAGATAGGTTCAGATATATTATCCTTAGAAATCTTTGACCTCCTTTTGTCTTGCCCATAATGTTTAACCTCGTGACTTTAAAATTGACTTGGGGAGTAGTGAAATCAATGTTGTGTTGAACTTATCACGTACAAAATTATACAATGTTCAATCATACTTGACCTACGAAGGAAATATCTACCTTAACCAGTCACATTGGCTGCTCCTTCACAACGGTGAAACAATTGAGATGATACGGATAATTTCAATGAATTCTAACTCTTAAAAAAGGGTGGACATTACAGTAAAACTTATGTTGAGTGATTCATGTCACTATCACATCTTTGATGGAACATTTTTTATCATGGTGGGAATCGCAACAACTCCTGCCTCACGACCTTTCGATGACATTTGAGGCACCATATGGATGAAGAAGTTGGTGGAGCGTGACAATGTCTCCAGCCAAGGTCTCCGAGAGACGTCACCCCTTTGCCCGGCCGGGTGTGGGGTGAAGATGATCAACAGCCTCCACGGACCCAAACTCTTTCACCTCACGATGGGCGAAGGGAGAGGGTAGGGGAGGATGAGAGTTCGTGAATCTTGCGAAGAGAGAAAGGGTCGGGTGGGAGGGGGAGACAAGGGTAAGCGAATTTGATTAAGGGCAAAATCTCGAGAAACTTTGACGGAAGAGTTAGGAAGGGATTGGGTTCCAGGAATGGAAGATGAGTGAGTCGGAGTGCGAGGACCTTGAGCTGATGAATACGATAACTGCCGGCTCGCATGAACTACAAGACGTGTAATACTCGAGGCAGTTGATTTGATGTTTCCTATTTCCGTTTCAATCGTACGTTTAGGATCGTCTTGATTGATTAAATTCAGTTTTTAAATCAACCCAATAAGTCCCACGTCATCTGCCACTCTGCCCTGTAACGTATTGCGCCGTACTCGAACTTATTCATCCACATCGTACCCTTAAAGCTGCACAAGAGGCGTGTGGCAAGAGGGTGATAGTAATTGGTCTAATCAAGCATTGCATGAAAACACTCGACTATTTGATTCATTTCTTCCATGTTAAGATACGGAACCGTTTGATAATTTTTATTGAAATTTGCAAATGGCAAAAATTGTTAGTATTGGACAAATATTATTGCAACTTCATTGCTTAAAATTATCTTTGAAAGCATTTTAAGATTTAAAATTAGCACTTAGTTTAAAAATAATTGTGCAAATGGTAAATTTCTAATTTTTACTGATTAATGCCTTTAAGAGGAGGAAAAAAAATGCAAATTTCATAAATAATTTTTTACGGATGAATGGTTTACATCAATCCATAAAACAATCTTCAGAGTAATTTTTAAGGTTTAATTACTGATGTCGCATGCTTGGTTCTGGACATGTCCTGATGACTTACTCTGTATTGACCATCGTGTTTAACTCACACTATGCAAAATATATTACAGATGCAGGTGTAATGTTCATTATTAAAGCATAATTATAACGCTCCTACATATGGTCATTTTATAGAATTTGTGAGCGATTTTACACACCTCTTTTCCTTATTCAATTTCTGGACGGGCAGTGACAACGCTGGAGTTTTCCTAGGATTTTCATTTGAACTGATATTTTAGGTTCCAAAATGTTTATTCCAATTGAGATATTACGAGAGCCGGCTCGTATTTCCTGGTTCCAGCAAGACGGCTGAGTTCACGGAGTTCATCATCCAGTGCCAGACTTCTCACAAGGAAACGGTAGTCATTTCTAGGACACTTGAAAAAAATACGCCATTCATAATTTGTTTTGGCGGCTCTTCCCTATGTTATTTCTTCATGGCATTCCAACATGTGGCTAAAAGTTTCCGAGGTCAAGTGCCCTGAATGAAGCAGCGTTGGCCGGAGCGTGAGAAGAGAGGACCTGTTGGTTAACATTGGGAAGGAATTTTTTTCCCCGTTTGCTTTCTTGTCATCTATCTTCAGAATCGGGGATGAACTTCGTGAATTCGATGAGCAACGGTCAAATCTCCAATTCTTTCCGCGTGTTCGCACCTACCCACATTCAACGTTATGAAGATTCAATACGTAGGAGAAATGTCACACACTAATTGCAGTATTTTACTTTTATTTGCAATCTTGATATTATATCTAAATTATTCATTATTAATGGGAGTGGAGAGTTTAAGGAAAGAAACCTTCAATCTAGTTGTATTGGAATAATGTGAAAAGAATGAATGAAAGATTACGGAATAATGTTTAATATACTTGCTGGAAAATTATAAGCCTAGTTAGGTGTTATTAGTGATACATTGTTGGCTATAATGGTATCGATTACGGAACGTTTAAGTGAGGATTTGAAGTCAATTTCCCTTTTGTTTATTAATTCAGGTTTTAGTGATTAAAATGTACGAGAACACTGATTTCATTTACTACTTAATTCTTTGAAAAGTAGTTTTTAATCCACCAATTTTCATAGTTTCATATTCAAGAATATAAAAATTAGTATAAACTAAAATGAGAAAGTACAATTCCCAAGTAGTGTTTTATTTAATAAATATATCCTCCAAGGTCACAACCGTGTACATTTTTCCTAAGGTAGATTTTCGCTTATATCATGGTCTAAATACAATGTTCCGTTCCGATTCTATTTTGCAGCTAACTACTCTCTAAGAGAATGAAAAAAACATAATAATCTGCACTTGAGTGTTTAACCCAGCTAAGGAATATGCGAGTTATTTCTTACTAGCACAGTATTCCTCACCCACTAAGCTTTTTTACTCTTTATTTTGAGATCGATGGGGCAGTTAGACTAAACCTTGAACAGCTTAGAAACATTAATTGAATTGAATTGATTGAAAACATTTTTCCTTATTTTAATATGCAAATAGACTAACAAAAATCAAGTTGATATGCATGTAGTCTATAATAGAACAAATTTCATCAATTACTAAACGCATATAAAATAATCGGAGAAATATAATGCAACCATTTCAGAGAGTAAAAATCATTCGCCTTGACCGGGATTCGAACTCGGATCCCTCGATATCCGGCCGAGTGCTTTAACCAATTAAGCTACCGAGACGTCCTCTAACACTCTGAAATTTTGGGTGCTTTAAAGGAACAAGATGTTATGACGAAATACCGTACATTCTATGCCACAGGCATTCGTAGTTGTGCGCGACGCGCCACAGTCCACGATGTTAATAAAGCCAATTTCAAACACTTAGGCTGTTCATACCTTAGACAAATTTCAATAGTGTTAGAGGACGTCTCGGTAGCTTAATTGGTTAAAGCACTCGGCCAGATATCGAGGTATCCGGGTTAGAATCCATGTCAAGGCGAATGATTTTTACTCTCTGAAATGGTTGCATTATAGTGCACACGTAGCGGGTGACTCCGTTAAAGTTGCTGTTACAGTTTCTTGAAATTTGTCTAAGGTATGAACAACCTAAGTGTTTGAAATTGGCTTTATTAACATCGTGGACTGTGGTGCGTCGCGCACGACTACGAATGCCTGTGACATAGTATGTACGGTCTTTCGTCAAAGCATCTTGTTCCTTTAAAGCCCCCAAAATTTCAGAGTGAAAGAGGACGTCTCGGTAGCTTAATTGGCTAAAGCACTCGGCCGGATATCGAGGGATCCGTGCTCGACTCCCGGTCAAGGCGAATGACTTTTACTCTGAAATTATTGCATTGTAATGCACACGTAGCGGATGACTCCGTTAAAGTTATTGTTACAGTTTCTTGAAAAATTAATCGGAGAAAATTGAACTTTAGTTGGTGCAATGGATAAATTTAAGAATTCAAAATGTTATGTCAGCAGTGATGTGTTCTGTTATGTACTATATTTACCAATGAGTGAAACAAATATTCATGGAATATTTATCGGTTATTGGTGCCAAAGTTTTTTATATTTCACGAGAAATCAATATGCCCTCAAAAGATAGGGACGGATTTTAGAACACCACTTATAACTTAAGAATTATTTGAAAATTAAAGTCATAGGCCCATACAGGGCTCGTCCGGAAAATAAGTGTACTGAGCTCAGGAAAAAACATTTATTACACTTTTACATATCTTAAGCTAATATTACTCAAAATAGGACCCTTGTGAGTCGATACACTTGTTCCAGCGGCGTTCCCATTCCTGGAACGCTCCCGCGAAGGCATCAACGGGAACCTTTCGAAGACACGTCGTCACGGCCTCTTTGACGGCGTCCAAAGTCCCGTATCGCGTTCCTTTCAAACTCCTCTTTATCTTCCGGAGCAGAAAGAAGTCCGGTGGTGCCAAGCCCGGGCTGTAGGGCGGGTGCGGCAGCGTTGCCACGCCGTGCTTGGCCAAGAAGTCCGACACGACAAGCGCGGTGTGAGACGGCGCATTGTCGTGATGCAGCCGCCAGATGTTTTTGATCGCTGGCCGGACGCGGGCGACTCGTTTTCTAAGCCTCTCGAGCACTTGGACGTAAAATGCAGCATTTACAGTTTGTCGTTCAGGTACAAATTCGTAGTGAACCAATCCCTTTTTGTCAAAAAAAACAATGATCATCATAAACTTATTTTCCGGACGAACCCTGTATATATTGTTGAAAAATCAACGCCCAAAAATCACGCACCGTACTCATTTCATCGTTTTCATTTGAGTACAATAGTTTAAAATGTATTGGGGTGTATGTGAGTGATCCATTTTCCCGCTTCAATACAGTGAGTTTCTCGTTGCTTACACAGGCTTTAAAAATTCTCTAGCTGACGATAATTACTCATACACAGCCTAACAGATATCATTATGGTGAGATTGGAGGAATACTTGGGAAATATGAGGTAATAATGAATAGTCCTTACTTACTTAATGAGTTATGATTACGGTTAAGTCTTACAATGTATCTCAAGAGATGAAAGTAAAAAATGTTTCTACAAGATCCCTTTCAATTACTTTATTCCAATGACACAATTTCATCCTTATTTCATCGAATAAATTACTCTTGAAACATTTAAAAAACTTCTGTGAATTGGTAAAATAAAATATCAAGAACGTGACGCTTTAATTCCCAGGAACTCATCAAATGTTGAGACCAATTTTATATCAAACGTGCTAGAGAAATCACTACGCCATAATTTGATCGCATTACCCTTTTTGGCAATTTTCAAGTTAAATTGCAAATAAAAAGTAGGATATGGACTTTTAAAGATGCACGTAACATTTGATTTAGTGATCAAAAGAGGTGGTAATGTGACTATTAAGAAGGGGAATGGAACTGAGAGTCTAAAGCACTTAGATGATAATAATTTTCGAGGGAATAGTTAAAGAGAGGAAAGCTATTACAATGATGAGACTTTTGACAGATCTTGGTAGGGAAATAAAATGAATAGAGTTAAAGAATAGGGAGAGAGTGGAGCGATAAGGGCCTCTGAAATTCTTTGCCTGCTTCCGACGGCGGACAGAAGGGCGGCTTGGAAATCAAAGCGGGGTGAGTCACGGGTAGGGATTAAAGCGATCGTCGGTTTTCTCTCGTGTGTTTTAATACTCACACAATCTGTGACCAGAAACCCATTGCTTGGTGTATTTAATCACGCCTCTCAATCCTTGGTATCTACCGACAAGAAGTAATTTCACCGTTACTACTGACGAATAAACATGTATCCTTCCTAAATTTCCAGTTATTTAACTATAATAGTTTTCAAATGAATAGACGCCAACATATTTTGAAACACGCATTTTTTTTTTAATTTATTGATGCAATTATTGTTTTCACTATCTGCACCAAAATTAATAGAGCATCATTTTTAGACCTGTACGTAAAATTTCCAAATATTTGAACATGCATACCTTTTCGGTCCGTATTACTCGGGCATAATCCAAACTTTCCCTTCAGGAATCATTCTAGGTTTGTTAAATAATAGATATTTGTTGTTAAAACTCCGATTGCCGTAAAATAATTGTGTTGCATATTCTGTGCAGTGAAAATGTGAGACATAAGTCAATGATCAGGTCCTTGTTCAAAATGAAAGTTCGAATCTTTTAGGGAATTAAATAATAATTATTGCTTAACCGCGCTCTAATATATGTGACATTCATGCATGGCAATTTATTTAGAATTTTTAGTGAAGTTAACCAGTTCTCCTCTGTAATGATCCTGATAACATGTTAGGTAAGTGACAAAGCGGAACACTATGTCCATCCGCTCGAGCAAGGCATTTCTGGGTCTCATTTTTATAGAGGCCATTCTATGCACCTTGAATCTTTATACGCAATTAATGCCCATTAATAAAGTCTAAAAAATATAAAGGGTACACCATATTGGGTCTAATTGGTTCATAAATTCTAAATCTACAGCCACGCCATGAAATGTAACCACAATGAAACATCCACGAAATGTAGCCAGCATCTCATTTATTTTCTAATACAAATTAATGATGAATGAAACATTTTACTTCTTTATTTTCTACAAAAGTAAGGATGAATTTAAATGTTGTAGTCAATATATCTATCTTCTTGTAAGGTATAACACTCAGGATCATCAGCTCTTAGGCAAGAATGTAAATATTGAACACGCTCAGAGCTCATCTTACACCGAAATATGTCACGGTCTGTCCCTCCAGAGGCCCCCTTCGGAAATTCATGGTTCAATTAAAAAATGCCAAATGAATACTTCATTCCAGTTACAGCATTAATTCATGTTTAATCCGTGAAAGCTACGAAATACTCTATGAATGTAGAATTATTTAAAGGAGACTTTCTGGATGAGCGGCGTGTAAAACAATTTTTAGGCTTCTTCGTTTCAACGCTTCTTCTCGCATTGCAGCGAGCACCTTCAATTGCAAAGGAGCCTCAGGGATGTGCAAAGACATACAATCTGCTGGAACATGGATTTGCTTGATCGCTGGTGTGAATTGGTGTCGCTTGAATTTACTTTAATTTCAGCACATGTGTACAATTTTTGTTACTGTTAGAATTATAATACATTTACATATACAATACATACAATAATTTATCATTAAATTTCCCCCAAAAAGGCTCAACTTTCAACAAAGGAGGCCGTCACCTGAAGGAGTGATCAGGTCTTCTTAGTTTTTCCGTTACGATAGAAAATAAAAGGTTTATGCGTTGGCGTCCTAACTCTATGTACTGGTGTATTGAATCAGTTTGTGCTGCCTTGGCCCTTGCCCTATGCCAGAGATACTATATTTGGAGTTTACTGAAGAACTTTGTTCAAAACTACTTTCGGTATCCAATATTCCACCATTAGTGACGTGCTCACTCAAGAACTCACTGTCCAATCCAATTTGGATATCCCATTCGCCATGATTCACTTCACTTCAATTTGATTGAAGGCGTCGTGCCTTTCAATATCATCCACAGAAAACACTCCATCTGCAGTGCGAGTGACATACGAATATACAGACAAAACCGTTGAAACCCACTGTCGTAACCTTTTGTCTTTGCAAATCCAGTGCTTTTATTCAAACACCACTTACAATTTTCACCAGTTTTTCTTCATTCCATAAAATTATGTCATGTGTTATACTTCGTTAGTTTTACTGTAGAAAATTTGTCAACACAAATGAAAAAGTATAATCGTTTAACATTTTTCACACAAATGAAACACTTTGATGTCAACAAAACATCCTGCGAACTCACAAAGGTTGGATGGTTGTGAAATAAGACTTCGACACTTATCGCTGAATTTTGATCTCACCGATGGGTCAAAATGACCGAAATATCCATATTTTAAAAAAATTAAAACACGCACTCAAAACTTTGACAAAGGATCATCTAAAGTAAAAAATAAATTACGAATTGCCGAGGTCGATTTTTTTTAGCATTTGTAGATAGGTGCAATAAGATGTTTGAAACCGTCCTGGATCCAATTGAACCTTAGATAGCAAACAAAGGTTAGGCATGCATTGCGCTGTTTTAATTATATAAAAAATCTGAAATTTGAGTGATAAAAACGACTTGTCTTAACACCATGATACAATTTTGTATTAATATAGAAATACCTTAACTGAGTTTTTAATAATTTTGATACCATTAAATGTACACTTTAATCGGACCTATGAAATGTTTAACACGGAACCGTTCTTCACAATGCAAGTTTTTATTATTTTTTATCCATGTGGCTATTTTTTTAAACTATTCCCGTCCAATTACTAATTATGCTTCATAAACTGTATCAGTGAACGACAGTAATAATCTTAATTCGAAAAGTCTTTGCAAGTCAATGAATTTAATGAGCAAACGTAGCTAGATAGAACGAATGAAGGATTGCTACTAATAAGGGGAAAGGGCCTATAGAGCTCCACCTGAGAATGCAAAATAAAATTAAATATCTAATCAGATGAATGATTACTGGAGTAAAAGGTTAATTCCTATTACCCTTTCCCATTGGATAAGATTAACTTATTAGTGGCGACATTTACGGCGATACGAACAGATGCAAAAAATATCAGAATGAATGTCTTTATGGAGCACATACGTTGCAACTAGGAGAAGGTAATAGGCCATGTATGTTTTGATGGTAATGAAAAATATGAGCGTTGTGGAGATTGGAGTGAGACAGAGGACACAAGCGAATCTTTTCAGATTCGTAGTGAGATGGAGGTTAAGTGGAAGGTGAAATAAGAAAATAAGAGTGTGAGATGAATTGATGGAAGAGTTACTCAAATAATAATGATTAATTAATGAGTCGCTTCGCATACAAAATTAAAAAAAAAATTCTATGTGGCGAAAAACAGGAGGACTTAGTAAACCCAACTTGACCGTAATTCGAAGCATGCTGTTTAAAAAAACCCAAAAAACTAAACTCTGAAAATGACCCCCCAGTATGCTTAATAAATTCATTGCCAAATTCTTGGACCAACCGTGAATGACAAAATGACGGAAAAATGAAGATATCTTCTGGCCTCTTAAAATTGTCGATTATGGAATCGTGTAGTCATAATATATCACATATAATAATTTAAATGACCGCATGCTTATTTGCAGCAGCAATATTATTTAATACTAATTTAATTAGCATTAAATATTCAAAAAATAACTCCTAACCCATGCATTGAAGAATTAAATGTACGCATTACGGTAATGCACGAAGAAATTGTTCACTTAAAACATGAAATCCGACGCTCCAAATTTAAAGGTCATCAAATTTGCATATTTTTTAATAAGTACACAAGAAATCGCGCATCAAATGAGAATAACAACGTAAAATGAAACTCTGCTGATGTATTGTTGAGGGCGAATAAAACGACTTTTTAAAGGAGATATTTTATCTATCTGTTTAGAAAAAAGTTCAAATAACTTTTGAGGATTGATTGTGGAAGTAACATGTCGAAATTCTGTATACAGTACTTTGGTCGCGGAAGAAAAATTATGAATCGGGAGGGGGGGGGAGATTTCCTTAAAGGTCGCTGGAATTAAACCCGGAATGTCCACCGCGAGATAGGAGGCATTTCCGGCAAACAATAAAAGCACCTTCATTCTCTGCGAATCTTCCCAACGCGGCAGCACTCGCTCCTCCGACCGCCCGACGGGAGAAGCGGTTCGATAAACGTGGACACCGCATGACTTCGGGCCGGCGAATCCCCCGACCCCAACTGCTCGCTCTCTCTCTCTCCCTCCCGCTCGCTCTTTTCTCTCGAGAGGGGGGGCTGCGAACGCTGCGGGTGGCAGACGGTGGCGGGGCGGGAGAGAGGAAGGAAGTCGAAAGGAAGAGGGGACATAGAGAGGAAGGGAGCGGCCTGGGACGAAGCACAAAAGTCATCCGAGGCGAATAAAAGGCCTTTGCGGAAAACGCGTGGAGGGAAAGGGGGAGACGGAAGGCTTACGGTAGGGTGGAGACAGACATAAACTCCACCCTCACGCACAAACACGCATGCGAGAACGAACTATAAAATTAATTCACAGAAACATGTGCACGAGACCGCAGGCACACGGCACGAACAAACACGTATATGTGTAAAAACACGCACAAACTTGTGAAAACCACATGCACGCACAAGCATGAAGAACGATGACGCAAGCAAGTGCATGCAACCAATATGACAAAACAAGCAAAGTTCTACAAACACGAAAAAAAAGCCACTCGGAGATAAATACACGCACACATGCACTCGCTGAGCTGTGTTTGTGTGTGTGTGTGTGTGTGTGGTAAAATGGTTCTTCCCATCTCCCTTTCCCTCTTCCGACCTCCCAACTCCTCTCTTCTTCCACCGACCCGGGTACGTGTGCTCTCACCCCCTCTTTCCCTATCCGTCACTCCCCAAACCACCCTCATTCCCTCTCTGCCACAGCAGAGACATGAGGGTGTGGAAGGCTAGAGGGAGAGGGAGATTGCCGCTCGTCGGAGTCTAGAGAGAAAGAAGAGAGGAATACGCAGAAAAATGCCGGAATCGAGAGCTATGGGAGGGGAGATCGGAGAGGAAGAGTGGGAAAGAGACCTGGAGGGGACCGACCCTCTTTCTATTGGCCCACTGTCGAAGGGAAGAGTGCACTCAAATGTTGTTTCATTTTGGTCTCCTCAGATTTCCAACTCGAGCGGAGGATGGGAAGTGGGTGGAGGGCAGAGACTGGATGGGGTGATGGGACAGAGTCCTTTTTGGTTTCGCTCCCCCTGACCAACCCCGTTCCCATCCACTCGGCCAACACACACACATACACACTCACCGACAGATCTCACGCCTTCCCCCACGAACGAATGCAGACGCACACACGCTCTGACATCCGACTCCTTTCATACCATCCGGCGTCATCCAGAGTGGTTGGAGGAATGCAGAGAGAGAGAGAGAGATAGAATGGGAGATGGGTATGAAAAGATCTGTAAGAAGGGGGGATAAAAATAATTATTTTGTTGGTGCGTTTATGTGTACCTTTGAGATCACGTGTTTGGATGTGAATCCTAGAAAGTTGGGATGATAAGGCAGCCGGTCAGTGGGCGAAAACAATGATTGGAAAACGATGCCTTTCTTCTTTGTGGTGGAGAAAGAACAGTGGGAAAAGAGGTGACAAGATTGAGGGCAGTTTTAGATTGCCATTGGTGAGGTTTGTTCTCCTCTCAATAGAGAGATTAAAAGAGAGCGAGGGAGAATGGAGAGAAAATTGGCGAGTGATGGTGACAGAGGATGACGGAAGTTGTGTTGCGACGCTGCGAGCGGATGTGCGATATAGTTTTGGACGTGTTCTCATTTGAGCTTCCTTTCCTCTCGGGTTCAAATGACTAACGACGCGTTTGAACCCCATGCGAGTTTTATTGCAAAGGAAGAATATCGGAGGAAACCGTCCACTATGGAGAAATCACGAATCAATACTTCCGTATATCTACATTGCGTTCGCGAAGAAAAGAGCCCTCGCTTACCCTCTCATCGTTGAAACGTTCCCCCGTTCTTGCCACCTCTCTCACCCCATTCACCGTCCCCTTTACCAAGATTAGCTCACCATTTTCGGCCGATTTTACTCTATATTCTCTCGTGTAGCGTGTTTGATATGTTTTTAGCATATATTTCGCAAATTCGTTCGATTTGGATTTTTTGTACGGTTGAGTGTAAAATGAGTTTTTGTGTATAACACGCCATTAAAGATATTAGTGAGGTGAAGAATGGAGAAAGTAAAGCTTCTTCCCCATTGGTTACGGTTTAGGGAGCATGTCTTTGGTTATCTGGCTGTAAGGCGTCTATTGAAATGGCAGTATAAGTATGGAAACACAGTAGTATCTCCACCTATGTAAATAAGAATAATAAATGAAAATATTATTTTAGAATATCATGCTGAGACAATTAACGTTTAGTTACGTTGTGCACAGCGCGGTTTTTCAAAGTATCATATTTAATGCAATAAATTATTTGATTTTTTTAAGTTATGATGTTATATTTTTAATTTTTTCCTATGAATTTAGTTACTTAGACGATCATAGTCATGGAATTTTGAATTTCCTTTCTTTTTATAATAATGTTCTTAATCAATTTCTAAGTCACAACTCTGTTACACGAAAAGGAAACATTTCGACCAACTACTCACCCTATTAACAAGTGAACTATTGCCCAACTCTCTTACTCTTGCTTAAATTGCTTATGATCTGGGATCCTCTATCGCATGTCCCCATGGCGCCATGCAGGGTAAGATATAGATAGAACTGAAACTCCAATCATAAGGGCCGTAAGATATCTGACACATCCCACCGTACACTACTATGTCAGCATACACGTTATTACCTGGATGTCCAATTCAATAAAGTGATGACGACGTACATTTGCCTTTTTGTGACTCTATGAGCGGTGGAGAGGAGAATTGTAACAGGAACGTAGATAGGTAGTTGGGTCCAAGCTTTGGGAGAGAAAGGAAAAGGTAAGGCAGCTAAGACGAGTTAAGAGCTTTCCCGACCTTGAAAAGCCAGATAGCAGGCATGAGTGTAAATAATGCATGTTTTGTTGCTTAAAAAACGTAGTGGGGAAGATCATAGAAAGGGTTCGATTTAATATTTGAAGGAGGAAAGCTCCCTCGGAGCACCAAAGGCGGGGGATGAAGAGCGACTCAGAATTTTGGAAAAACCAGCTTCCCACCCGTCCTGGCGGTTAAAAAGTTGCGGAAATATTTATGGCTCTTTCTTTTTTTGCCACGCTTGCGATCAAACTTTTAGTCCGCGTCTTTTTGAGCGCCGACAGGCAGGTGCTGAACAACCCACTAGTGCAAGCCGCTCCACTGAGAGCAAAGCGGGGGCGTTTCACGCATGGGGGGTTGAATTGACCATTCGGAAACGCTAGCGCCAGCATTTTTTTCAACACTCCTACGTCAGGAGGAAATGGCAAACACGGATTTGGCCCTCGAGTTAGATACGCAGGCTGAGTGGGAGGGTTAAATATTTACTTTTAAGTTTGTCATGAACCGTTAAACTTACAGTGATCTCGTGGGTTTACTGAAATGCACGCAAATTAACGAAGAAAAGAGTAATTTTCGTCGGAAAGAAAGAAACATTTCGATAGCATTTAGGACGTTTCAACGCCGCTCCAAAGGAGGACAAATTTGGTGACAATCCAATAAACTGTCAAATGTAAATGTCCCGTCATTGCTCTTCTCCTTCTATTGCTAACGTACGTTTTTCAGGCCAGTTTGAATATTATTATTTATTCATTATATCATTGGGAAACATTATTTACTATATCTTCTATAATTAACATCTTGTAATATGGAATTTCCATCAGAGAAAGAGAGGTAAAACGAGAGATGACCTGAAAAAATATATATACGTGGATGGTATGAAAAGCTTTGGACTCAGAAAATTTCAGAAAAAATGTCTTGTATCTTTGTTAGGTCGGAAATTTTCAGACCACCCTTGAATGTACTATCGATGATGTAGAAGCACTCACGAGAGCAATATAACATTAAGAAAGCACTATAGAGCACAAAATAAAATAGATAGCACGTAAAAGGACACTCAGATTTCAGAAAGTTTAAGCTTTCGGCCTTCTTGGAGGGCTTCTTCAGGTCAGACTGTATTGCATATATATATATATATATATATATATATATATATATATATATATATATATATATATATATATATATATGATTTCTCCGAAGTAACACGGAAGTGTGGAATAAAAAACTTAGACAGTAACACACAGCACGAGAACACATAAAAAGAACACTCACAATAATATCTTGATAATTTCGACGGACTCGAGCTCCGTCTTCTTTGGAAGATAAGATATGACTCATATCTTATCTTCCGAAGAAGACGAAGCTCGAGTCCGTCGAAATTATCAAGATATTATTGTGAGTGTTCTTTTTATGTTCTCGTGCTGTGTGTCATTGTCTATATATATATATATATATATATATATATATATATATATATATATATATATATATATATATATATATATATATATATATATATATGTATTAGTATGTCTTAATCATTTGTTTTAGTTTTCATCGTGATCCGTTCGGTAGAAAAGTTATTTCTTTAGTATATCACTCTGGTACTACACCTATGGAACCTGAGAATGACGCCTATGCGTTGAAACTAGTAGTATCAAATAAAAACGTTTTTGTGGAAAATACATGGTATTCTTCTTTCATTCTGGCATACCACTCATATTAGTTCAGGTTACCATTTAGTGTCCCGATACGTAGCGAGTTTTAAGCAATTCCCACGTGTCTCTTTGTTTTGTCAAAATATTATCCTGTAAACCTTTTTAAATTAGTCTTATTCCATTTATGAACATATGGAGGTGTTCTTAAAATTACAAATAATCCGTCAACTAACTAAAGAATAATTTTACCGAATATGTCATCTGAAATTCATATAATAATTCTTTATAAAAACTGATTCGAACAGCAAAGATAAGTGCTGAGAATAGTGCTAGCATATTCCTTGGCATATCCTCACCAGGTAAATTTGCTGAATGATATAGGACCACAGACACAAGTTGCAATTAACTGGATAGAAGTGGTAAGAAATTACGTGGATGTAGCATTTGGTTAATCACTATTAATTAGAACATGTGAATGTTTAAGATATCGTGTTGATTTTAAAATTGTCCACAACATTTATTGAATGTGCAACGCGTATCATCGACTTGCTGATTCGTTGATTTGTTGAAGATGAAACCGCAAGTGGGTGCGCTGAACCCGATGATCCCTCAAATTGATGAAAAGTATTGAATTATAAAATATATTGTGTAAATGTGCAAAATCTTTTTGTTTGGAACCACTGGAATAATTGAAATAAAATGATCTTGGTATTCAAGAAACTTAAGAATACACTATATGAGTTCAGCCTCTTAGAAGAGAAATGCCAAACTTATGAAAAAATTTCTGTTCATGTATATTAATATTGATTTTTGTATATATTATTGAAATAATCAGATATGCAAATAATTTTTTATTTTTTCATCTGTTCCTTGGGCGGTTAAAAAATGAACACCCTTAAAAATACGTAATCCGAGCAAACTGAAATAAAATTAAACAAAAAAATACATATATATATATATATACGTATATGTATATATATATATATATATGTATGTGTATATGTATGTGTATATATATATATATGTATGTGTATATGTATATATATATGTATGTGTATATATATATATATGTATGTGTATATGTATGTGTATATGTATGTATATATATATATATATATATATATATATATATATATATATATATATATATATATATTCGTTGCACGGTCCGTTTAAACCATTTTGAAATATTATTATCAATAACGCTTACAGTCTGCTATTTAAAACTAAACCAAAGTGTCACCATCTTATTTATTTTTCTGTTTAAACTGATTTAAATAAACACCTGTACAAAACTAATACTCCATTGCTCTGGAAAAATAGAAAAAAGAGAAAAATTGAGAAGGGTATTTTTAGGAATTATATGTTAGGAAATGAAATAAATATGTTACTCTCACAAATTGAATGAATCGTCGCGTGCTCTATTGGAAAAACATTGACGCCCATTCGGCAGGCGGAAAGAAACATCCTGCGTTTAACACTGCAATAGGAATTAGGAAGCTCCTTTTGCAGATCTCGCTATATTAGAGAGTCAAAGGTCATCCTTGTGGTTGTCCTAAGGCGCTTTTTGAGTACCTAGTCCCATTTCACTTGAGATATACACAGTTTTTTGGAATGACGGATAGTCGGACCGATTTTTCTAGAGATGAGGCCGGTTCACTCCTATGCATGGTCACTTTAAGAGCTGAGTCTTCTCGACTCCACAATTCAATGCCCAAGAAAGACTTGAGGAAGTATGTCTTTCCAGCTCACTTTAAAAAATGGGGCAGGCAGCTTGAGAGAAATGCCAATAATCGCTGTCGAGTATTCGCTCGAGCACTCCGCTCCACCCTTATCGCCTTCGAGAAAAAGGGATCGATCACTCCTCACGCAAGCCACTTTGCATGCAAAAATAATTACGGAGGCGCTCGCGCGTGTGTGTTTGTGTGTGGGAAAATATTGATAGAAAGAGAAGATTGATCACACATACATCACACATACGCTGAGTGCATCGGGAAGTAAGTTGTCTGGGGATGTGGATTTCGTGGTGGGAAGTCGTCCAAGGGGTTGCTGGCAAGGGGGGGGTTATCGAAAAGGTCTTCCTCGAGGGGAAGAGAGTTAAAGCGAATATTTTCCAGCTCTCCGCGATGCCCGTATCCCACTTGGATCTTGGGGCAATCAAGAATTGCGCGAACCGAATCGGGTAGTTCAATTCCAACCGTCTAAACAGGAAGAAAGGAGAGGGAAGGATTCGAGAAAATTCGGCGAGGTTCGGGGACTGAGAGAGCTCATGGGAGGCTGGGACAAAGGTATGGAGAGTACGAAGGGATAATCAACAGGCAGAGATACGTTTAAGGCTACCCCTGATATGTGTGACTGGGGCTGATGCTACGATAGACATGATCCATTCAAATTAAGCGTAGCTAAAATCTAAGGTAAGATAAAGTACATTTAATAAAACATTTAATGATACGCATAATTAATTGGTAATAAGTTGAGTAAAAACTTTATAATGACAGCTGTATATTAACTACAGTAACTAAGATGCATGCAAGAAATGCATGCAAGAAAATGTGTTGGCCATAATTAAAGTAGAACATTAATTACGTGTAACAATCGCTATGATACAAGAGTAAACGGTATTAAATAAAATGGTTTAGGAGTAACTTTAAGGATGAATAATCTAAAAACCTATGGCTATTGGCAAATATTACTTCTTTAACTTATCTTTTCTGCATTTTATCGGGCGGATATATTTTTACTAATTCCGTTGTGCGGCAGTCAATATTGCGTTATATCATCTTCACTGAAGGTGTTATCCAAATTCTTTGGGAATAAATTTAAACTTTAGTGTTTTTCTAATTTTTTATTCACATAATTGAGCCGTGTGACTAAGTTTGTCTAATAAACTTCCTTTCTCGAATCTATATTGATCTGTATTGGCAATCTTATCGTCGTCTCCTTAAGAACTCTATTTACTAACAGTTTGTTTTAAATGAGATCTCACTTGGGAAAAAAATATATAGAATAGTGATAAAACTGCCCAGTCCCACGCTACTGCCTCCATCTCCTCTTATTTTCTCTCCCTCCATAGAAACCCGAAAAAAACCCACATTGCACCCTACACAATCCCCTCTCTCATTCTCTGCTGACGAGAGTTAAACAAACTTGAGATGTAAATTTATATATATGGAAGAGGGTTTTTGGCGGGAACGGGGGAGGGTGTTGAGGAGAGGGAAGATAAGAGAACGATGTCGGGAAAAATTGAGGAAGAAAGTGGTTCGTTGTGTTTTTATTGGAGAGGTGAGGGGACGAATGAGGTATAGAGAGTCGTGGGTGGGTTTTACGGAAACTGCGGGACAGTGGTCGAAAGAGAAGTTGTCGCTGGTGGGATGGAGTGGGGGTGAATAAATAAATCCAAGGGAAGTGAAAAGCAGGAGCAGAAGAACGCAAGGATGTAAGTGAGCGTAGAGTCGAGGTGGGAGAAGGAAAATGCGTTTGTTTAAATGGGGCGAGGGAGACGAGGAAAGGCCTTTCCTGTGGAGGAGGATTGGTGGTTGTGGGCCGGAGGTGTAAACCGCGATGAACAAGGGGTAAAATAGAGGTTATGGTGGGTGTTATTAGGAACGTGGCTGTAGAGTGCTCAGGCAACAGGGTTAGGTTGGCTTAGGATTGAGGTATAGGATTATCTCGAGGAATTACCATTACAGTTGTCCGGATTAGTGCTCGTGTCCCTGGTCACCCGATGCAGAACAGCGTTGCATTGCCGTAGATTGCTAAGAAAATCACAGGCCCCTCTGAACGGAAGCTTCTCGGAGGTCTTGGACTCTCGGTTCTGGTCACAAGATCAAAAAATGCAGGTTAACCCACGGATTAGTTTCCAGCAGCTATCACAGCAACCCAGTTCCATGTCAAATGTCTTCATTCCCTAATAGTCCCTTACTCTTTGATCTTCCATCAATCTCTTCTCATAATAAACATTGATCTTCCATTTTCATACATCCTTCTATGTTTTTTTCAATTGTGGTCTTCCGTGAGCCATAGAGCTTCAGTTTGTGGCCAATAATATTCCCCTTTTATGAGTGCTCCCCATAGGTTTCTTGAGCTTTGAAGTATTTCTCTATTTGCTATTGTGCCTATCTATTTTGTTTTCACTATCTCAATCCATGCATTTGGTGTGCTTGATCTAGCCGAGAAAGATTTCTCTCTCATGGAATTACTTCAATGTATTGAATCCTAATGGCGACCGGCAAGATTTTAGACCACCGAATGTGGCCGCCGTAGTGGCAGATTTTTATCCTTCATGCTATGTTGTTCTTATTGTGATCTCTCATTCGCAGTTAATACTCATACATTTGTTAACCTATTTCTCTACGGAACAAGTTGCAAGAGTTCATAATGTATTGTAAAGGTAGGATACTGTGTAAAAATCACCGAGTCCATCAGAGGAATGCATTGATTTTTTTGAAGCTATTTATGATTCAAAGAAAATATCCATCTTTTATATTAAATTTATGCGTGGAATATATTTATTAATATTAGCAATTAGATTCTTAAGAAATCATTGCTCACACAGAACATAAAAAAATGAACGTGAATGCGCATCTTAAAAAAAGCATAATACTAGTCAGTTTTCCCTCTCAATGCATCGACATTGGTTTCAAGTGAGCAAGACATCAACAGGGTAAAAACCAAACTCTAGCAATATCATATTTGCCCAAGAAACTGCGGGAAATTGCCGCGATAGTAACTTTTTACGGAGTCATCCGTTAATATGCATTACGAAGTAACAATTTCAGAGTGTAAAAATCATTCGCCTGGTCAAGGCGGACGATTTTTACTTTTTGAAATTGTTGCATTGTAATCATATTCTTTCCCAACTTTAAAGGGAGTGTGGATCAAATTGACTGAGTGTCGGGGAAGGAGGAAATGATAATGTCACTATTTGGAAAAAAACACAAGTTCGACCTGCACCGGTGAAAGTAAGGCCAAGAGGGACGTTTAAGGGAAGGAGTCACCAAACAGGTCAAGGTCAGCGTTTACAGTAGATTTCTAGTTTTCGATTTGGGTATATTTTAAGTACATAGAGGCAAAGGAATGTGTAAAACCTGCTAGCTAAAAAGTTTTAAAGTATGTTGGAGATAAACTATTTCCTATTCCTCTAAGTGTCCAAGCTTCCACTATTTGTCCACATGGTGTAATTGGATAGCATCCAAATTGCCGATACATTTCTCTTGAAACACGTGTTTGGCAAAACCAGATATGTTTTCACGGTCTATATAGTCAGCGATCCTTTTTATTTGCCAAAAAAATACTTTTTCCCGTCTCCGCACTCTTACTGCCCCCCTTTTTCATCCAATACAGTGAACACTCTCTCACTTCGCCATTCCCTTTACATGCAAGTCGTCAGAATACCCCTAACCCAAACTTCCTCGTCCTTAATATTACATAAAAATGAGCCCACTCTAATTGGATTTCTACTTTGATGAACAAAATTTCCTAAATCATGGTCAGGGTATTAATTGTGAGTTATAGCCAGCTGTATAATTCTATTACAGGAATTTGAAAAGTACCTGTATAATGAAAACGACGTATTTTCTCATAGTGACGTTCGGGACACTCCCTAGCTGTGTTTTCATACACAATATACATTTCATAGGGATTCATAATTTAATTTTATATAGACTTCTAATAATGAAACAACTGTTTGTACCAAAGTGCTGAAGTTGGGGAAAACGAATTGGATTTTATTCCGAAATAACTTGAATACAACAATAATTAGAATGACTTGAATTTTTGAACCTATATATTTCATTGATTTCAATCAGAGAAGTTATTCGAAGGATTGAATGTCACTCAAAAGTAAAATTTGAAAATAAAATAATTTTGCTTATAATGAGAGAAATTTTCAATTCACCATTAATGTGGAACCATCTACATTTTTGGTATATTTATTTTATGTATCGGACTTTCTTTAAACCACTCGTTTCCAAAATGCATTTTCTTGAGGTGTTGTGGGTTTAAAAATATCTGCTTAGTATGTTCTTATATTGTTGACTAATGGGTATTGCATTTTATTCTAAATTTTCCATGATATGCTTCCCCATTAACTGACAAAGCGTTCATCAACCTTTTCAAGCCACGTCAGAGGGATCTCTAACCAAAGTATTGGATGAAATTTCTATATTTTCCGCTGATTCAGAAAAAGGGTAAATCATGAATGGTTGTATTTAACACGTAAGGCAACCTCCAATTTCTCTCGTTAAAAACAACCTCCAGGTTGGTAACTATGGATAGAGTATAATATCTATTTAAGATAGATATTATATAGATATCTAATTTTGTGGGTGCACTCTGACCGGCTTAACTCACAATTCAGATGGGAATGAATTAGATGATGAACTTTGGTCAAACATTGCACTCTCTCAAGGGTCCTTCAAAGCCAATGGCAAAATGCAGAACCTCCACTTGCGTATTAGGAAAATCAAAACATATTTGTATATGAAATTAATCCAGTGTGAAACTTATTTATCCGATTTCTATTATGAAATAAAAATTTTTAAATGAAAGGAGGATTTCTCTGAAAATTTGAGGAATACTTTTCTGGAGTAAAAGGGATAGACCTCAACCATCGCTCATTGAATAAAAATAATTTCTATTGTGACAAAATATGAGATCAAAATGATTTCTTAAAGTCTTTGAACTTCGCATAAATCACCAACATTTTTTTAATTTTCCGTTATCGCGAATCTGGTATATATTTTGGCGTTAAGTTTTATCCTATTCCATTGCCCTGACATTTCGGAAGAGAATTTCCTCCTACTCGCCACATAATGTCTCGAGGCATTCACCTTTTAACATTAAGAAACTCATTATCATAGGAGAAGCTGAGGCGAGAGCTTGTTACTTTTAGCGGCTTAAAACGTGAGGCTTTGGGGCAGGCGTAGTATTGCATTGTACTGCGAGAATTCCTAGACGCGGATCTAATATTTCTAAAGGATTACAATTTTAGGTCTTGAGAGGTGAATGTCTCAATCCCCTTTGCCATAAACCTCGCGTGCAAAATCCTGGATGAGTCACACAGTTGGCCATGAGAATCTAGTATTATGAGATTCCGAGGGAATACTGGACCAACGTGACCTATTCAACTTCCATATAGATTTGCAGGTGAAACTTAAGGGGGTTAATTGTGAAAGAATAATTTTTATATGTTTCCTCTGCATCAACTCTGGCTCACAAAACATTGGTTTTCGAGTCAGTCGCATTGATACCTAACGACTCAAAGTAGAGCAAGAACTCGAGAATCAAGTACTTACACAATCGTGCACTGTATTTGTACGGAGTATGGTTAAATTTATACCGAACTTAAATATTTTCTAAATTTTATACACGCAAAATGCTGAAATAAATTAAGCTGCGGAGGACATCTTTAAGAATTTATTTTTATGCTCAAAACAAAACACATGTATTTTTATGCTAAAAAACAAGAGTATTTTCATATTCAAAACAAAATACAGGAGTATTTCCATGCTCATGTAGTTTGGTATCCTTATCCCTTCTTGGGTTGCTATATGGAGAAGACTTCAAGAAAATAGAGAATAACATCCGTCGGGTTAAACATTACATTTTGAATCCCTTTAGGCACCCGTCATTAAAAGTAAGCTAATGCTGACGCTAGGCCTCCCCTACCCTTTCTTCATCCGCTTAGTATGCTACTCCTTAGACAAATTCAAATTCAAAAAAAGAATTCAAGGGATATGCCACCAGAGTAACTTTTTAATGGACTCATCCGCTCCTATGGATTTAAGTACAAAAATTCCAAGTTGTGAATATCATTCGCCTTGACCGGGATCCCGGTCGAGACGAATGGTTTGGCTTTTATTCTTTCCAATTCCTGCATTTTTAATGCTACTCCTAATTTATTACTCATCTTTAATTAATGGCGAAAATGACCTTAACCGTCGGTCGCCTCACCTAAAAACAACAACCGAAAACGAAATATTCCCAGTCGTAATAAAACCATCGACCCATGGCATGGGAATTAATCTACCTCTACTACCCTCACCGAGTGTAAATAATCTCAGTCATTGGGGAGCATAAAACAATAAACAACTAAAACTGCAAAATAAAATAACTCTAAACAATTATCGAGCACCATTAGTTTTGGCAAAATCTATCCAAAAATTCAGCATTTGTAGCTGTGTAAAAGATACTTTTATTTACAAGAAGTCAGATTTTTAATTACAATAAAGCGTAAATAATGACAATAAATGATTGAAGCTCTACATTTAATTGTAGTTTCAGAGTGAATGGTTTTTCATGTCTGTCGAATAAAAAATTGTTGTCCTTAAAATTCGACAATTTTAATATTAATATTAGAATATAATCAATATGCAGCTTTTAAGATTCAAGAGATGGTAATGTTTTTATTGAACAGGCGTCAAAAACCATTTGCTATTGATTCAGCACATAAGTCTTTGAATTAAACCTACTTCAATAAACAGATTACACACAGTAATGAATGATTACTTAATATCTCTAAAAATTTTGGAAAACCTTACTTCAGTTTGATTACAGTAACGATATTATTGGAAAGAATAGGGTCCGTTGACATTTAATAAAATGGATAAATATTGCTTTTGAAATTTTTCTTTCATTAAGAAAGTCACTGAAATGATTTTATTAAAAAAACAAATCCTTACATCCTTATCTGGATCAGGATAAAAGACTTATTTAAGTTCATTTGTACGTCAATTAGTGATAAACTACCTGAAAAATAAATATCTTGCGTACCTAGATACATTTATTAACAAGACATCTTTCCCTGATTTGAAAAGAATTATTAATTAATTATCTCACATTAACTCCTAATTTGACTAAAGTCTGCATTACAGAAACGAAATTCAGCAGTAATCAGTGATATTACAGTATGTATATACCAGTTGTGCAAGGCCAACAATACGGTCATTAAACTAAGGCCCAAAATATTTTCATGGCTGTAAAATGGAATATTTATATTGATAAAAAATAAGGGCAGAATGCTTCCGGATCTCGTGATTATTGATTCACGATATGGATTTGTAGTTTGCGAAAAAATAATAAACCTTGTAAGTGAATGCCATTTATATGGCAGCGAATCAGACGTAACGAGATCCCAAGTCGTTATTGGACAAAATCTGATTCATCCGCCCTAATATGAGACAAAGCACAGAGATGAACGAAAGCACAAAATTAGACTAGTGGACTTGGCGTAAGTTGTCCGGGCATAGAAAACGCTCTATTGTTCACCATGGAAAATATGGATCCCAAGATTAAATCAGCCCGACGAAGAGGTGGCCACTTCAAACGCATCAATCAGGGCGATCAATTCCCACCTCTCCGGTTCGACATTCCTTGAATCCCGAGTCCTACGTAGAGTCGTGCGCGACGCGCCACAGTCCACGATGTTAATAAAGCCAATTTCAAACACTTAGGCTGTTTGTTTAGGCACGTGCTGTGGCGCGTCGCGCACGACTACGAATGCCTGTGACAGTGTATGTACGGTATTTTGTCACAACATCTTGTTCCTTTAAAGCCCCCAAAATTTCAGAGTGTAAGAGGACGTCTCGGTAGCTTAAGTGGTTAAAGCACTCGGCCGGATATCGAGGGATCCGGGTTCGAATCCCGGTCAAGGCGAATGATGAAATGGTTGCATTATAATGCACACATAGCGGGTGACTCCGTTAAAGTTACTGTTACAGTTTCTTGAAATTTACTGTGATTCAGTTTAATTTTATTTTGGAGAAGTTCAAATTGGCTATTAACATACTATAATCTCAAATTATATATTTTTCAAGTAAAATACACCGTTTGTTTTACTTGCTTGTTTTATTGTACAAAAAAGTTCACTCGGTATAATTTATTTTAGCGTAATGTGTAATATTACGTGTTATAGCTATCACTCTAGTATTTAAAATTTAAGTATTCAGTTCGCCTGTGCCCGTTTCTGATGACGGAAAAGCTTTCCTCGTAGACGTTTCTTCACTTTGAAAAATAAGCCAAATGAAGCTCGATTTGAACAATATGGAGGATAATAAACGCTCTTCATGTTGATTTTTGAAATAAAATTCGTGATTTTTCAATGGGTTTTGCGATATTTACCTTGTGCACTTGCGTGCCATGTACAGTTTTTCTGTTACCAACATATAGGTGGAACAAAATATTATTCTTAACACTTCGAATAGTGCTCTTAGCAACAATATGCCCTTAAAACGGCATCAACGGTGTTAATGTTTACTTCCCTAAGTTCAATGACTGGAGTTCTGGGTTCATCGTTGTTTAATATTGAATTTATGCCTAATTTAAATCTTTAAATCATCTCATATATATATGCAATATGAAAGAAGATCCTGTTTTAAACCTACTATAGTATTCTGCGAGGTTTTTTTAATAAGTATCGGAAACATTATTTCCCGCGCCAACACTGCGCAGGCTCGGTGGTGAGGGTACCGAATGTTTTTTCTGAAAAAATCATGTTTTTAGTGAACCCCTGACGAGTGGTTCGGTGAAAGGGTAAACTGCAGCGAACGAAGGAAGAGCAGTACGCCACGAAATGTTGTGTTGGGTCAGAGAAATCGGTTGTGAAGACGTTGGGAGTGATTTTCCAAGTGTTCAAGGATGAAGTAATGTCACAAACTGCAGTTTAATTTTGGGAAAAGCTTGTGTGTGAACTCGCATATATGCATTCCGATGACCCCTATAGCTGTTCTGGCGGAAGTAATGATAATTGCTCCTGGTAGGGTCACCAATGTGGTCGAAGGTTAGGAGCGAGACGAAAGGTGATCCACGCAGCGACTGTTCCTCAGTGAGGCGGCTGTAAAGGCGTCTGACCCCAATGGGGCGACCATTGATTGATGGTGTCACATTAAAAACACTATTTAGGAAGGCAACGGGAAACCACCTCAATTGTCATTCCCATGACCAAATGATGGACACAAGAGATGATTTGAGTCCTGGCAACTGCGGGACTCGGCCCAATTGGCCGTGTGTCATGCCCGGCAGCGGGAGAGGCAAGGCTTCCGCGTTCGTCATCTCACGAAACCCTTGCAAAGGAAAACCGACTGCAGCAGGACCAAAGACGCAGAAGAGGAAGGCTACTTTATTAGAATAGAAACTTGAAATGTTAGGGTAGTATTGAGGACAAGAAAATTACAGAAAATTAAGCGAGAGATGGAAAGAGGAAATATAAGCATTTTACGAAATGCGAGGTGAGATGGAAAGAAAGCGGGGATTAATAGAGTGATAATATTACTGTATGGAATTTCAAAGTGTTATCTTTTAAAGAGTTTTGAGAATGTATAGCAGAAAAAGATCAAAACATTGGAATAATAATATTGGTATGTTTGCGTTTGTGCCAAAATCATTGTATATCTGCTATTTTTTTAGTTTTTACATTTAATTTACCCGGACATCATCACAACCACTATTTATTCTCTTTGATACCTTAATATTAATTAAGGAACAAGGAAGTATGTAGAAGAGTAGAAGAGGATAGAACCATATAGAAAATTCTACCTCAAAGAAAAAATAGATGGAATGGACACACATTGAGGCACAATTGATTGATTATGAATATAATAGAAGGAAAAATAGAAGGGAAGATTCCACGAGGAAGACCAAGAGACATGTACATAGGACAAATAAAGAAAGACGTAAAACAGAAAAGGTATCAGGGATGGAGGGAATTGATATTAAATAGAGTCGAATGGAGGGCTGCAATAAGCCAATCCTAGGATTGAAATACTGATTCAAGAATTTTTCTCGGGTTTCCCACCGGGTCAGGTTGATGAAGTGCACCGACGTTTCGAAGGCTGACTCTGTCATCGTCTTCACCCTGAAGACGATAGCAGAGTCTTCAGGGTGAAGACGATGGCAGAGTCTTCAGGGTGAAGACGATGGCAGAGTCAGCCTTCGAAACGTCGGTGCACTTCATCAACCTGACCCGGTGGGAAACCCGAGAAAAATTCTTGAATACCATACGCCGGGAAAACCTGAGATCCTTCATGAAATACTGATGATTATGATCTTAATATACAGGGTGCAATCCGAAGGTAATGTAATTATTTTAATTTAATATTATTTAATGAACTGATTGGCACAAACACTCCAAATTCTTTAAAGTATTGTCCTTGTGCCTTTACGAATTTTTTCAGCGACTCTGCCATAAACGGTACGCGCCCTAGAAGGCATCTTTGGGGACCTCTCGCAAGGTTTTCGTCACGACTGATTGGATCTCTCATTTGGACGAAAACCGGGTTCCCTTCAGTGCTGCTTTAATCCGGTCTTAAGTCTGCTGGGGCGACGTCAGGACTATGCGGGGGATTTGGCAACTGGTGTTTAGCCAGGAACTCGTGGACTCGTAGCGTGTTAGGGCAAGGCGCGTTGTAGTGATGACGTTGTCAGGTAGCGGAGAGGTCTTTTCTCGTCCTGATGCCCCTTCTTTGTAGTCTTTCTAGGACATCCGCGTAGTAGGCAGCGTTAACTGTTTGTCATTGAGAAACAAATTCTTTCTGGACCACTCCTTTAGTGCCGAAAAAGACAATGAGCACTGTTTTCACTTTTGTTTTGGTCATTATTGCCTTTTTGGGCTTGAGGGACTGGTCGGTATACCACTCAGAGCTTTGGCATTTGGTTCACTTGAAATTTCCGCTCGGTTGGTTTTTCGTGACACGGTCGCTGCAGAGAAGTTTGCAATAACTTACGTCCTACCGCTTCCACAACTTGAAGAATATTTATGAATGTACCGCGACAATATTTAGAGTCCCTCCCCCCTAATCCAAGTGGTTCAATTCCACTCCAACGAATAGGAGCGACGCGAGAAATTCAATTGCAATACTTTCGGAACGCATCCTGTATCTCATGGAATGAACATCTATACCGGAGCCCTCTTTGATCAATTTTACTGCCTTCATTTTGATTTTCTTCGAAAAATTTCAATTCAGTCACATTTATGGTGTGAAAGTATAGAATTAACATTATTTAAAATCAAATATTTATAATTTATAATGTATTTTCCTCTTTACCGTTCTTGGTTTAGAAACTTTCCCTGAGTAGTAATTCTCTAAACCTTTTGGGAGAGTAAGGATAATACAAGGAATTTCGTGGGAAGCCAGGCCAAACAGAAAATAATAATTTTCACAGACTTAAATTGCATCATTAAAGTAACAGAAGTGCTTTTACATTCCCATTTCAGTTTTACAACATTTTTCCTTTACAGTTTAAATAAATATAATTTCATTTTATGGCATGTCCACTTGGATATATTTCATTAAATCTGGTGGTTAAATTTTTGCTGTGGACAAACCTGAATATAAATGATGAAATTTGAAAAAAATAATGTATTTTAAATGGTAATGAGCATAGTTTATGTAACTACAGGGCAATATTACAACGAAATAATTTTAAGTCAATATTCACAAAGAAATAAGAAACAAACCGTTCAATACTTTAATTTTAAAGCGGGTGTCCACATCACTCGGCAAGAGGGATTTTGCGGTCTCAGAAATTGTGAAAAAAATCTGCACAAAAAAAGGAATCAAATAAATTTAGAGTTATCTCATTCCATAAATGTCGAATGAATTTTTTCACTGGCCACAACAATACAATTTTGAAAAAGAATCTCATTTATGCCTATTCTTGTCCTCTCGCGACTTTCACTCTGTCAACAAAAATAACGTTGAACATCACCGATTTTGTGGTCACACACGTTTGGCTGGGGAGTGGGATGGCGATTATGAAGTAATTCCGCGACCGTTCCAAATAATGTTTGCTTTTTGCTTCAAGATAAACACACAAAAACGTCGAAAAAAAAGTAAATGGACGTTCACTGGTACTCCTACCTTTCATGGTCGAAAGGTCGGTTGAATTTGTTGTCAAACCGACGACTTTGTACTCCCCTTTTGTATTAACGCGAATTACATAAATCGTGGATGGGGTATAGGGTAGCTGACCATTGATTGCCAGCGTTTATTCATTGTGACCACGAAATTATTTCGCAAATCGAATATAATTTTTTTAAACAGCCGGTCAAAGCATTTGTGTGATTGTGTCATGTTTTGAAAAAAATCAAGCTAAACCGCTAACCTATTGCTTCGGTTGAAGTTATATTTGAAATGTATTAGCCACCAGGAATAGGGCATGTTCCATTACCATATGTAAACACCTAAATTCTTAAAGAACAAGGATAGAATGGCTTGCAAAAGCATGTCTCTATAAAAAAGGTCATAAGAAGCTAATAACGTTTTTCATATTCGAGCGTCAAATTCTTTTTACTACGTCCTAGTTCATTAGGATCACTGGATTTTAAAACTTTCCTTAGCAGTTGCGTTCCGTATTTCATCACCGATATAGCATGTAGATTCGTACTTAGATACGTAATCATAACATAGATGAATTATTTCCCTTTCATGAAGGACTAAAACACCTCATTGACTAATTTGCATTCGACTCTAACCTCCTTCTTCTTCATTTCCTTATTGAATGGCTGGTTATGACGCACTCTCAGCTCTCCTTCATTCAATCAGATGGCAAATTTTATTTCTTCTTCTCATGAAATATTGCCCTTGACGTATATCTTGACGATCTGTTTAGTTTCTAGCCAACATTGGATGACGGATTGAATGAAAGGGCAAATTTAAACTTTGTTTCTATTGCATTAAGCGTGAATCTGCTTGATCAGCACAGAGAGTTCACGACGATAATCACTTAATAATTCGTTCTCACTAAATTTGACGTTATTGCGTTTTGGTGTGTTGCATTGTTTTTCGTTAAAACACACTGTACGGTTATATGACCTTTGATGACAAAGGTCCCAAGTTCGTATTTATAATTACTGATAAAACCGGTTGTAGAAGAAAGTAACGATCCAAAAATCGAAATTTTAAGGACACCCAACTGCTAAGTAGACTATTTAATCAACAGGAAATATTTGCCATCAGAATGATCCATTATATTCAGATATATATTCCACAAGGTTCCATTGCTCTGTTTGTGTAATCATTTACATTAACGAATCTTTAAAATAGATAGGTCAGCATAAATCTAACATTATAAAAATTCACTCTGAACTGAATCGAATTTGAAAGTAAATAAAATAAGTCTCTTGATTTTTCCCCTCTCTCCTTCCTTTCTCTCTTTTTGCTGACTTTTCTCGAAAGACATATCCTTAATAAGCACTGAATTTAGGTAAAAGCTGCCCCTTTCCTTTGAATTCCTCATCTAATTAATCCTCTCTGTCATTGGACCTCTGCAGTTTTCGATGTCCCGAGTCTGGATTGGTGCGATTGACACGCGGGCGTCTTCCATTTTCGTCGATGCGTCGTCATCCCGAATTAGCAAGTACTCCTGATGTTAAGGGCGAATGCACGCAACACAACTTGACACCACGGTTCTCAAATCCTCGTCCCATCGTCGGTTAAATTTCAACCGCGTCACAGCGCCCCCCATGGCTGGTCAAGACCGATTACTGCGGCGAAGTAGTATGCGAGAAGGTATCAAATGGTCAACTCGAGCGTTGAGCAAGGTAACACGTAAAAAGCCGCGATCTAGCATCAAGGATGTATTACCCTTAACGTCTCCGGTAGATGTGATCATAAAATAAGCTAGCAAACTACACAGGTTCTCTTGCGCAGAAGACGGTTTTACGCATTCGCACATGTCATTCTGACACCTATGGACTTGGAGAGAATCTGCTTGCTATGACGTTAACGGACGCCGCCGTATGCAATGTCACGAAATGATGATGCAAATACAGCATTGACGTGATTTAACACAACGTTAGAGCAGATTAATTCCACATCCGATACGGCCTGAAAGCGCCGTTAACCCAGGTTAACGGGGAGATTAACGCAGTTTGCATGCAGATTTGATACGGACTAAATACATAGATACTCTGAGGAATATTACTTCGACTCCATTAAAATGCATAGTTTGCTTGAATACAGAGATGATGCAAGTTAAATGCATCATCGACTTAAACGCATCGTTAACCTGACCTACGTTCGCGCTCACGTATACCCCCGTTGAGTTCAATCATGGACGCGTGTACCCCAGTCTGAGTGCAATAATGGACGCGTCAGAATAGGGAAGAGATTAAAATTAATTTTTGTATTAACTTCGGTTCTGAAGCTTTCAATAGTCTCAGAATTCAATCTCTTTGTTATTTGATGGTGCCTTAATAGTGTAGATGAAGATTTAGGATCGACGTAGTGAAAATTCACGATCACTAAAAAAGTAAACTATGCGTAATTTCACGTAAATTTATTTTTAGCCATCAATGCCCAAAAACCTTGTACAGACTTTCGAAAATGGTACTACGACCCTTAATATTTCCACGTGCCTGTCTATCTTCCGCACCCTTCTCCAAACCCATTCTTGTCCGTACCCTTCGCAGTCCGCACATCGATTATCTTATTTGAAAAAGCACGTGAAGGATTGGAGTTAGGCTTTGAAAAGCCATCCACGTCATTTCTCAACCCGAGCGACAATCCTGAGGAAACAGCAGGGGCTTCTTCATGCGTGTGATAGCCCGAGGCGGGCCGCTGGGACTCAGAGGTTACGAAGGAGGGAAACCACAAAGGTGCCGTGTCGAAATCCTCGTGACCACAATCATTCGCTTCCACTCCCTCCTCCTCTCACCCTAGAGTCCGCTCGATCAACTCGCTCCTCCGGTCCTTTATTGCCCAATTCGTGCTCGTATCCTCCCGACGAGAGAGAAAAGGAAGGAGATAGAGGAGAGTATTTCGATTAAAAGTGATCCGTTTTGCACGTTGCGTGATGCGAACGAACGTTCTCCCGTTCCGTCCTCCCTTCCAGATGCGATTTAACACGACATTCTCCAAGGTATTCTAACATCCCAGCCAGAAATAAGTATCCGGAGAACGAGAGTGAGGCAATTCATGTGCATCCAAGCCATAGGTTTGGCACCCAAAAACAAGTACTCACTTTTTATCCCTATATACCTTCCAAATAGTTGACCAAAGAGTATTGAAATGTCCTTGGATTAAATACTCAAAACTTATGACCAGTTAAAATGTTTTAACAAAGAGATGGTGTACAACGATTGAGAATTATTTTGGAAGGGATAAAAGAGGACAGAGAAGAACTATTCAACTATTTAGAAAATATTTTGAATGAGGGTGGGCAAAGAAGTAAGGACGTTAAAAGAAAAAGGGCTTAACGTAAATAAACGTTGACAAAGAGGAGGGAGTTGATTGGTACCCTACGTAATGCAAGAGAGCCTTTGACAGGGTGAAACGGAGGGATGCCCTATACCAACCAATGAATTGAAATACTGATGATGATGGTGTTTGGAATTCTAGAGTATTTGAAACCTCTCGAATGAGCCATACTCGTTAGTCTTGAAACATACTAAAGATCAAAAGAGATCTTCTTTAATTTTTAATATCACCCAAGAAATTATATGAAAACTAATGTAAATGACGTACTGTCAGTAGATCGTCATACAAATTAAGTTGGTGACTTGATGTATAATTTGTAATTTAAGCATTAAAAATGAAAATATACTTCGTAATCTTGAGGTTGTGACCACGTATACTTGATGTACCATAAGAATGTGTGACCATGTATAGATCGTTCTTTAAAAAACCGTATCACGCATCGAGATATTTGTTTCTAAATGTATACTCCATTATTTCCATTTTATACAAATAGATAATTATACTATGAATTACTAAGAGCACGAAGACTATCTAGATGCAAACATTAGGAATCATTTCAAAACATATTTTATTAAACCTTTCATTGATATTTAGGCATAAATCATAGGTAATTATCATCGATTGCAAAAAATAGGTAGAACTCTTTGGTAGCAATTTAGAGCCCCAAATTGGGGGAATAGATCACTAAATTTGGCTATTTTACTAAAAATGTATACAGAGAACTCAACTTTCACTCTTTTTTGCTGATATTTTGAGAGAAATAATGCTACAGTTGACAAAATTTCCTTGAATTCAAGAATTCATTGGAATTCCTGACGGCACGTTTTTTACGAAGTTAGAACCCTATATGATAGATAATTATATTATATGCTGGAATAAAGCGTTAATATTCTAATCAATATAGAGAGCTAGTGGGACACACAAACACACAGACAACACTTGTAAATTTTTTCGTTGGTTTATTTTTATGAGGGTTCGACAAATTTTAATTAATATATGTCCAAAATGTAATTTATCGAGTACTTTAGACTTGACTTATAATTTTACCAAAAATATCTTTAAATTTACAGAACCCAAGTCCTCTTTTGTCATTTTACATTTGCAAAAATACGGGAAAGCACCCTGGGAGAGCATATATTTTCACGACACCAACCATTGTGCTAAGGGCTGTGGGGACAAAGGGAACGACGACGCGAATTATTTGAGCTATTTAAGTGGATCTACGATTCACGTGTTTACCAAGTTGTTTAAGCTCTCGTTAATCCTGCTCATTGATCATGATCAAAATCTGTAGACAGGTAGGTTAATGGATTATTCTCCCGCCGCAAAATCGGAGGTGACAGAAACATAATGTGACATGCTGACTTAAATGCGCCTATTATATTGTTGTAAAGAGAAAACCCTTAAAAACAGGAGAATACATATATTATAGTATTGGCCAGTTCTCTCGTCGGGGAATTAGGTCGAGAGCTAACTCACACCAGAAAATGAAGTATTGCTAAGGGGTATAGAGAATTATGTTTGCGGTACCAAATGGACACGACTATTAGAAGCGTAAAATTAAAAGGCTTTTACCAACATGCAGCAGCTCATTTTGTCATGAGGGTAATGGAAAGCTAATTAGCTGTCCCTCTTTGATGAGAACGGGTTGAATAGGGTACATGATTTCTCGTGTTCTTGTTTTCAAGTATATCAATAGAATATAATGAGATAAGAAAATGTGTGAGAACTTGTAAAATAAATGGGCCATAGCTACAGAATACTCTAATATCCAATTAAATGAGGCAAGTTTGGAAAATATATATAAACAAGTTTTACATAAATAATAAAGATTTATTGACAAAATGAATTTATATGTAACTAATATCCATAAAAAAATTATGTACAACTTTTACATCAACGCGTAATAAATAAATAATGCCCGGTAAATCCCCGTATTTCTCTGTAACAGTTCTATAGAAAATATAACTGTGCTATATACTCGTACGAAGATGTTATTGTGATCTATTATGCAGAAATAATACATACATGTAAGTACTTCCTATAAATCTCTCTTTCCAGTCACTTATTACACTAAACATACTTATAATATTTTACAAAGTGTTAATATAACACTATTTTTTAAAATTTAGCCTCTTTTTGCATTATTATTAATTTGTGGTGGTATACTTGAAATTAACATTAATATTGATTCTGATGACATCGTGCAATCCGTCATCTCTAGACTATTCAAGATCTAATTAAAATTCAAAGTGATTGTCATATAATCCAATAATCGAGGAGTGTTTTAGCATTTAATGTTGCAATTTTCAAAATGAAATTCAAGTTAGCATTCATCATCTAATAAGAGCCTTTTGATACCAGGGAAATAGGATTTATGTGCTACCTACTGAATGGTGACACGCTCCTTACGTTCAAATATTTTTTAAAATGTAATCTAATGTATCAGAGCTCTCAATGAAAGAAATCTAAATTATATTTTGACTGTTGTACTGTTCAAATATTGAGTGTATACGTAATACAGATTTCTCTTAAATGAAGTAAAAATTGAGATAGTCGACAATGAATTGAATTTGGGTCAAAATTGAATTTTATATAAATGCATGGGAAAAGTGAGTAAACCTGGTCATTTCGGAATAGGTGCTACTTTCAATTATAGAAATGTATTCACAAAAGGTTGTGAAAAGAGTCGCATAGTTCACTAAACTTTGGAATTTGATAAAGCATTAAGAGGCAACTAAAACGTTGAAATATACATTTTTTTGTCCAAAAATGTGATAGTAATTTTCCTTTTTCCAATTACAGAATCAATCATGAAATGCCATATGACACGCTATCCCTACATCTTAAAAAGAAACTATATTGATGAGAGAAAAGGTTTTATCAAAGGATATTGATTTTAAATATATCTATTTATTTAACCGTTTTATTTGAGCGAGATTGAGACTTCATAATCCCTCTTTCCACCTATCCTCTAATAGTATCGTAGTACTTCTAAAAAATAGAGGAAAGTGAGATTTCTTGTATAACCACCATCCTGTCAGGGGTTGGGATGAATTTTTCTGCTGTTTTATAAGGAAACATAGTCAATATTCATGAATTTTACTGAATTCACCCTACCAAATCCAAAGTTAAAACAGAAAAACATTTCGAATATTTTCCTTTAAATTTGAACCTAATTGGTTTTCCACAAGTTCTAGTAAATTTATTTACAACTGTCCCTGGAATAGCTCCCCTTGTGGCAATAGATACCGAAATAGCCAAAAGAAAGATTTTTTATGAAAAATCGACATGGTAAAAAAATATGATTTTCTAATAGTCACCCGAAGTTCACAACTCTCAGACTATTTCCTAATTATTTAGGTTCCATGTCAAACCAAGCGCTGTTATTTAGCAGATTTATCCGTTACAAGGCTGAATGTGATAAAATCAATATTTGATTGGTCTAGATAATTGCATTTCAGTTCGAGTTTTTTAAAAATTGATTGGCTACATGCTTAAATTTAATTTCGTATTATGATTTATAAGCCCCATTACTATATATATACGATGGGATATGAGGTGGTGTTCATGTAACCATTTTGATTCGAGAATGAGAGTTATGCTTGATAAATTCCATTATTCGCTGTCATCGGATATTTTTCTGATCTGATATAATATATCGGGGGTTGTAATTCTGCTCACAGAACCTCCAATATGCGAAACTAAAATTATACCTACAGAATCATCATGAAAAGCGTTATTATTTGGCAAATCTTTCGCAAATCTTCAAAAATGAAATTTAAAAAAAAACTTCCCAGTGAATCAAATGATCGCATTCATAGAAATTAGTATCAAAACGTGCTTTTATTTACTATTGACTGCAGTTGAACCGAATTAAAAGATGCATAAATGATACCGGGTTTTCCGAGAACTTGTTCAACCATTTCTCTCTTATCCTCAACTGGCTAAGCCACCGAGAACGAATTTGGCCGGGGTCAACGGCTCATGTCGTCCTCGCGTGGCCAAAAGTTGAAAAGCGTAGACAGGAAGGTTTGCAGATGTCGAAGAGTTACACAGGTGGCTTTTGTGAGCCCTCGCTAACAAAATTGACGGACGATTTTATTATTTCCTTTTCGCCAGTGACCGCGGTGAAAGGCTGAAATATGGGCTCAGATCATTTTTTAGTTTAGGAATACCAAAACGTTTACGTCATCCGAAATACTCGTGGACTTGAATTATCCCTTAGTTCAGTAGAATTTTGAATTTTACCGATGAAATAGACTAGAATTTGGAGTCGTTTTTCTTGGATTATTTAAGGCAAGCATTAAATGAGGTGTTTTCAAATACATTTATGAACAAATATTTATTTTTGGCATGGATGCTAACCCCCCGCAACATGGCCTTGCGGTGGCTTGCAAGGTATCATCATTTGGATGTAGCATATTGTTTTGCCCTTCTCCGGAATTGCTTAGGGAAATTTCTCCGACTACCGAGAGGATTTTTAAGATCCTCTGGCATGCAAAATTTTGGGTGGTAGGGTCGCTATGTGGATGTACAACCCCTGGTCTTGAATGCCGCATCATGAATATCAATGCTCGTTCCGGTGGACCTTTTACAAGCAACACGCAAGGGACTGTGTATTGCACAGAGAATTACGGAATAGCTGGGTCGTCCCACCTGGTGGATAAGTCGTGAGGGGGTCATCACTCTCCCTAAGGACACCGCAAGAGGGATCAGTTGTTATTACGTCGATTGGAAAATCTTGAAAAAATCCAATTTTCGGCTAACTATATCAGGGAATGACGGTGGGTTTCTTCCATATCTAATTTCATAATTGTACAAATTTCTTAAATTTAGGCGCCTCACAAAACCTCGTCTTTGAAATCGAGCTCGAATATAACTGCCCCTGGGTCGTGTTTGTGATATGGTTCAGGGTTTTACCTGCACTCCGATGGTATTATCGTCGGAGGAGTGAATATTAACGTGGATTACCTGCGTCTTGCCACGCAATGGTCGCCAGAAACGTTTAGAAGGGAAGTAAATGAATTTAAGCAGTAATGATTATACATTTTACTATGCTAAATTTGAAAATTTTCTTTACTTGCATTAGCAATCATTTAAGAACAGTTTTTTTACAAAAAAATGATGAAAAATTAAATCCTTGAAACGATTTGATGACTACACTTTCAATATTTATAAATTTCATGCTACCATCGAATCTAATTAAGACCAACAATCGAAACCATAATAAATAAAACATTTTAAATGGTAATCACTGGTTTCGAGGATATATTTTGAAAAAGTAAATTTTAGATTTTTGATGAGGTACCTGTATAACATACCAAAAGTGAAGAACATTTTAGAAAGTTTCCCGTAAATGTATTCTGAACTAAGTAAATAATAAGTTAGCAATAAAACAAGGGGACTATCAATCTGATATTTCCGGCATCAACTTGGCGCCCCTGTCGAATAAATTAGGGTTTTATATTCACCGTAAAAATAAATATTATTGCATTTCTCTGGGGATTGCAGTAGCATCGAGCGTGAAAAATGACATAAATATGACTTAGTTTGGCATAGTTTTTACGACTTCATGTTACCATTTCTGATAATCATAATGAAGATAAAAGGCTATTAGCATAAAAAACACTTCCATGGACATTATAAGTGTATGTAAATGACTTTAAAATCACGTTGAAGAATAATTAAACTTCGTCTTTTTTCTAGACAAATAGGTAATGCTATTACGTATTTTACAGCCCATAGGAGTAAAGCGATATGTAGCAGTTTGAAACGAATTAAGGTGCCTTTATTCAGCATATCAAGGGAATCGTTTTTTTTTGGGTGCTCGTATATACGTGTTTCACAAAAGTAGAGGCAAATTTTCGTTCGTTTATGCAGAAAGAGATTTCCCTGTGGGTGACGCTGCTGTTAATATTTAATACAAATGATGTCCTCAAAGTACTAAAGTTAATGTTCATGGTTGTAATTACTCATAATATTTCCTAATGAGGAGGTGTACTGATATTTTATTCTAAAGTTGAGTTCCCCAGTTATATTTAAGTAGGAAAGAAAACAATCATTTACATTCAACACATAAATGACAGTTTTTATTACAAGAATATTTCTATACAGGTACTTGTTTTGATGTTTCCATAATTAGTGCAATGCTTGGTTTTCACGTGCGATGGGTGTATTATTATTTGCGTGTTTTTTTCTCTAGTTTTAATATTTTGTACAAACTTAAAAAGTGGTAAAATATTCATGGTGAATTTAAAGAAATGATTCATTCCTAATAAAAAGGTAGGAATGTGTTGTAACCGATGATGTTCACCCCTTTGTTTTGCCTGTCACTTCTGGTATTCCAAACGGAACTACACTTAAACCCTTGTAATTTGCATTGTATATAAACAGATTGGCTGAAACAGTAACTACTACATCAACCAAACTTCTCTTCTCCACAGATGGCTGCAAAACATTCAAACAAATCAATTCCGACGACTTCATTAACTTGTGCATAGTACAACGCAAACCCTCAACGTACTTAACAAGTGTTTCAATGCTTGATGCCTCAAAATGAATCCTACCAAAACAAATTTTCCTAACGTCACTCCCCATAAATCATCATTATCAATTTGTAGTCAGGTATTCCCAGCAGTAACAACTAAAAAGGATATTAACTCCTCTTTTATGATTTTACGTAAAGTAGTTTTTCTTTAGTATTTCCCTTTATCACTTGTGGGTTCAAAAAATGGATTCAGTAAGGTGCATTAATTGTCAACGCTCTGCACTTTTTCTTTACCTATTTGTATCCTGTCCGTGAATGCTATTCTCCTCAGATTTGGGTCACTGCTCCAGCAAATTTGCTTAAACCACTTAAACGCCCAATTGATTTCTTCCTATCGCTCACCACCCTCATTTACACTTCCGTAATTTCTCTCTAAATTACGTATAATAGACATTCTCTCAGCATTTTCTCAATTTCCCCACTTAACTATTCCGTGACACTAATACTGAATTTATTTCCCTTTCCCCTTTACAAATGCCTTTGTGAACGGCGGGGTTGAATGAACTCTGTCGTAGTGTTGTCTATCAATGATAAATTATCTTTCGACTCCCGCAGATCAAATGATGAATCGCGCTTCCCTTACTTTGACCGATTCCAAGCATCTAATACCACTCCTGATGTGCTTTTTCTCCCTACTAATTGTCTTTAGACCACCTTCTCTTTTACTATTCATTTTTCCTCCCTCATTTACGCGAACTAAACTTCACTTCTTAATGTGGAACTGTTGTAGTTGCCCGTTAAATTTTTAGCATTATTATTTGCTATTCATCCAAAATAATTAGCGTGATACTGTCTTTGGAATAAATAAAATATCTACCAATGATCGCTATCCCTTTGAACCAAGCGGAACTAACCCTGTTTTTTTTATGCGTCGCCCACTAGTTGAATTGAACAATTGAACTGAGCAAAGGGGAGGGTAGAGTAATGCATAATGTGAATAAGAGAGGTTATGTTTTTAGAAGAATCGTGGCCCGCGTGGGAAGTGCTTAATAAAGCAATTTCACCATCTTTTGATACTTAATTTGTCGCGTTATATTTGAGTTGCTGAAGTATTTGAAACGCTAATGGCATCGAGTCGCAAATGATAACGGATCCATTTAGGATGGATAACAGAATTCAACCAACAGTGGTTAAATAGTTTAAAGAATGATCAAGACGGAAAGTTAAATCTTACATAACTGCTTTGCTCCCTAATAACGACAATAAGTATTTAAGAGTGTTATTTCTAACTTTGAGAAACCTAAGGTTTGTGTAATGTATATGAAGTCAATAACTCTCATAACTAAAAATAAATTTGGTTTCTGGTCTCCAATGCAAAAAACATCTAGATAAATATATGTATTTGCCTGGAAACAAATATTTATTATTTTCCTTCTTCTATGTATTATTAAATAGTCTCATAAATCAATGTTTACCAACATTCAATCAATTTATAAAGCATGCTTTGAATAAATTTAATTGTTATAGTAATTTTCATGATTTTTAGCTACCCTGGATAAATTTCATAGCTTTTAAGTTACCTTTATTAACTTATTCACGGCTATAAAGCGATTTCCATCACATTTGATACTTTTAATTTGAAAAAAATGGTAGTTTTAGCCTATCTAACACCGAGGTCAAATCGGATGATATTTAAAAGTCATAAAAATACACTTGGTTGTTGAGATTTTATGAGATATTTGCAATGCCAGGTAGTGTCATTGCTACTGCTACACTGCCTCATATACGTCAAATGAAGTTTCTCAAATCATCGATTCACCACCTTACTCTATGACGTGTCTATTCTTGATCCTTTGCTTCGGGAGTATCACCTCTATCTCTTATTCTTTCTCTTAAGAATCTTTGCCCACACAAGCCCATCCTCATCCCGAATACGGGTGAAGAGTGGCTTCGGTGCATCGGCCCCAGCTCGTACTAAAGAAGGCGCTAATCAATCAGACGATCAATACCTGCGTCCTCTCTACTGTGGAAAATCACCTCCACAGCGACTCCAGAGGGAGATTCCCCCCCCTTAGTCCTAGCCCGAGTTGCTAACAGGAAACTACAAACAGTCATGTCTCCCCATTATAACCCACATTACTAATTTTTAACAAAAATATGTACCTTAACTGAAAACGGAACGGAAATAATATTTTATTTCTCAATCAAATTCGGGGTCATCAAACAAAATCACTGCTTGTGTTTTCACACCCATTAAACCAGGGAGATTGGGTTCAGCTTGATATATCCAGTGACCTCAAAGAACTTTCAGACTAGTGCCTTGTGTTTGCGGTCTCTCTAGTCATGAACCATGTCTTGATAGTTGTAGGTTTTGGAATAGCATCGTCACGATGAAATTAAATCCTTCCTAAGACAACTTTGAATCCATTATATCCAAAAGTTGAACTAAACGTGAGAACAAAAAGCGATGCACACTTATCTTATCACAACTGATTTTTATGTTTGGTAAATTCCACGAAAAGTAGTATAAGGCATTGTAAAACTTCACAATTTCTGACCTGCTTCAGTTTATTCTAAGCTGCTAAGATTTCCATCGATTTGCGTTTCTGAAATCACAACGGAAAATATAATTCTAATCATACCACAATCGCTGCCAAGCTTGACTTTAATGTACTTGTACGTAAAGTTTCCACCTAAGTTCTAACCCTTGCTCCAAAACCTCTTCCGTGCAAACCTCTTCTGTTGAATGAAGTAAACCAACCGGAATACACTTCTGTAAAACACCCTCTGCGATGTGCAACTGTTTTTCACCAACGTTAGCTGATTTGAGGTCACCAACATAAAAATTATAGCTTCGTTGATTGTTAATATTTATGAAGTTTTTCATCATTGTAGTTTTGCTTGAAATGGTTTTTAAAGATTTTTTTTGGAAGTTCGAAGATGAAGTTTTTTTTCCAACACTATGAAGATTAGTTCAAAATTGTCGATTTTGACGCTAAAGTTTTCTAAGTGGTCATTATTGTTCTCATAGATATTTCAAAAGTGTGAAAGTCCCATTTAATTCGTTGAATCTGCATCGCATGGATCCTATAATTGAATTGCAAACGTTCTGCTTTATTTTTTGTCAACCTAGCATGTTTTTGTATGCGTAGAATGTATTAGCGCGTCATTTACCCTCAGTTTTTCATGACGAGACAGTCACGTCCGAACGCCGAGTTAATTATCTGCCTCTATCACATTTGTGGAAGGACCGAAAACAAATCGGTTATATTCATCTATTATCAGTTAATTGGGTTCAGCTAACCACTCATGCCCCTTATGACTCCAGGACCAGCCAAAATATAATAACCCACGGTACCGCAACAGGACCCTTCGGTCTCCTTCAATTGGTCCACTCTACCTCATCGATGGCCTAACGACCCTCTACTTTCGGTAAATTGGAACACCAAGTGCTTTGCCGGCCCAACCACTGAATTCCATCGGAGTAGTACTCAACCTGAGTCCATGCTCCTTCCTTGCCCCATTTGGAGATTTGAAAAAGTCGGCAACTAAACGATCAATTCAAGGTAACATCTTCCCTGAAAAAGATATCAATCACCAAATGCTCTTCATTCACTAGAAGATGGTAAATATATACAAATTATTTCTAATACCTCGCAGAAATAAGCGTGATGATAGTGAATTTATGTCACGTTATAACTATAACGCTGTGTTTATTTCATTCTTGTACATGTTATTTTGGCCATAATATTAATACTTTTCTTCGGGTAAATTTATTTATGTACGTAATTACTATTTTTTTTTAATTAAATGATATTCACAGTGAGAAAGTATTCATTACTTGGAAATTCCCGTAGGATAAATTGTGTTGCTGTTTTCTGAAAACCTATAAAAATATCATAGATTAAGATATCATTATTGAAAATCAATCGAACCGTTATTATAAGTATAATCTGATCCGGCATTCGCTAACGATGTAACATCTTTAAGAACTTCTGTTTGAAAAAAGTAACCTAGTAATTTACAAGCCTACCCTTTATATTTGTAAACAGAGACTACTCTTCCTCATGGATATTGCATTTTATGAGCTAATATTTTGATCACTTCGAAAATAAGCACCAACTATTCTAATTCAAATATTATTTTCTAATGTAAAATCATTGTAAAAATAAGAAATTGAATAACAAAACAGGTACCTTATAGAGCTTCAATCTGATTTTCTGCTGATTTATACATATCTGATCCCAGATGATGGGATAATTTGTCGTACTTTGTAATCATTCGTTAACAAGTTAAAACTTTAATATTGAAGACCACATGAGAGATATGTGCAGCAAAAAAGACTTTTTTTTCATCAGATTGGCAAGTAATATCGTGCCATGAAACCTGATGGCATCTGGTCTCGGAAGATCCCCTCACGCCTTCCACCACAGATTATTCATTTTGCATTAAAGGTTTTGAAAAAAGAAAAACACGACGTAAATTATTAGGTAGATAAAATTGAGCTGAGAATTCTGGAACAGACCAAATATTTGGGTGTCATCTTTCTGCAGCCTAAATTTTCATACATATCATAAGAATACTGTATATGTGTCAGCCTTAAAAATTCTGGTTTTTCGTAAGACGGATCGTAGGCAAATGTAACGCAAAAGGAATTGGAAAGGAAATTGTTGCTCCGCTTTAGTTAGATCACATTTTCAATAGGCTTTATCCATTAGAGAAAACGTCAATTTAGAAATTGGACCATTTTCAAAGAAAAAGTGCAGGACATATGAGTTTTCTTGCGACACCAAGGTAACTGTTCTTACCCCAAATAATTTTCGTAAATTTGATAAGACGAGATAAAACGAGAAAGACGCCGTCACGGAAAGGTTCATCTGTTTGTTCTACCTCGCACAATACGCAATGATAACAAAATCAGATCAAAAAGCCAGTTTAGGTTTACTTAAAGACCACAACTAAATGATTCAGTCAAACACACAAATAATTGATCATGCATTTTAGCACGAGCAATTTATTTAAATACATGTATGAAATAACATTTATGTCTGTTATGGCTGTTGTTCTAGCAATCAAAATCCCTTGCTTTGGCTCGCAAATAATTGGGTACACAAGATTGTATGTAGATCAACACTTTTAAATTCGTACTAGGCTTCCCTGGATGGAATATGTATAAGTTTGAAAGCATTAGAATAAATTTAAAAATTTGCACAAACCTTCCTACTTTTCCAATGCATTGATCTCGAATAGGATGGACATAAATACGCGTACTAAGTATAATGCACTCGTTTTCTTCATAACGGTATCCATCCATTACGGGGATGAGATGTGACAAACCCATTGTGTCGCAGACACGGAAATGGAGGAAGGGAGTCGAGGGAATGCAAGGAAGTTGATTGGAGATCGGCAGTCAGTTAATCAACGTAGGAGACGACAGAGAGGGAGAGAGAGGGAAACAGGCATATGGGAAGGATTTGCGTCTGGAGATTGATGCGAAGGGGGTCATTGTGCAGAGTGTGGGTTAATCGCTCTAGAGTGATGGAAGGGAACACAGGACGCATACGAAAATGGAGAACAAAGCATAAGACGCGGATGCTTCTTTCAAAACGATCTTAGGGCTAGTATCACACATAACTTATTACTCTAAGAAAAGTATTACTTTAGTTCGTAGAAAAGCGTCATTATTCATTTACAATAGACGTTTTATTGATACATTCAGGGTGGTGAGAAGTGACAAACCCATTGTGTCGTAGACACGGAAATGGAAGAAGGGGGTCGAGGGAGTGCAAGGAAGTTGATTGGAGATCGGCAGTCATCTGTATCTTGTGGTTATCGGTAACGATCCGATAGAATTTCGACTGCGAAATATCGGTAAATAGTTTTAAAGATCGATATCATTGGTCATATATTCAATGAAAGTACGGTAATAGTCCTAGTGATAGTTAATAAGTCCTCAATGATTCACAAAGATCTTTCGAAAGGGGCTCAAACGCATACTTCTTTTGAATGATGGTGAAGACTTTTAAAATTATTTTTTGGATTATTTCAATTTTGGAGTCTGCTGTTGTTTTATTAAATGGATGTATTGACGTTAATAGAGAGCCAAAAAGTGAACTCCTATCATTATTTAAATATTTTCACCCATTATTTTGAACTAATTCATGTTAAATTTCGAATAGATTTTTTTTAAATACCGCCGGGCATGTAGTTGTGGTAAATTCTAATTTTAAACTTCTTCAGGGAACACCGTTGTTATAATTATTACAACATGAGTAATACGATGTAGCATATTTGTTTGCGCCGATTTCCATTCACGGTTCAAAGAAATGGGTGGGCGGAAAGATATTTTAGGTCAACTACAGGGAGTTTACTTCAAAAGCATAACATGGGTCATTCATAAATAATTTCGACAATTATCACGGTATATGTAATGAAATGTTAGACTTAGCACACGAAAAAGAACAACCAAATGTAACTCCTTTAGTAAGTAGCATCATAAAGGGAAATTACATTGAAATGTTAAAGAATAAAGCTATCTCCGTGGTGATAAATAACTGCCGAAATTGAAAAACAAAGTAACTGAATGTACCATATGTCTAGAAGTACCAAAGCTCATATAAGTATAGGAACCCAGAGCTGGTTATTGCAAGACGTTGCAGACGAGGAGATTTTTCCTAAAGGCTTTTGAATTTACAGAAGACACAGAGAAAACCCATTTTAGGATTGAAATACTGATGATGACAGAGAAAATAGAATTGGAGGAGAAGTATTCATACCTGTTACGGATACAATTCTTATTCACGAAAGACGACGCGAGTGTATTTCCCTAACAGTAACATAGAAAGCGTTTGTTGTTCCGTAAAAAAAGCCCTAGGCCGAGAAGAGCATACATTTGTGCCTACTACATACCTCCCAACTCCAGAGAAACATCAATTTTAGAACTAGAAATAGAGCTCGCTAGTTTGAATTCCCATTTTCACAATAGGAGAATGACAATCAGAGGGGATTTTCTTTTCACTGAATCTTCCTTCCATAGACTGGGAAAACTATAGTCTCAAAGCAGGAGGCAAGGGCAAAGAGTCATGCGAGTCACTGCTTCGTGTTTTCACATCACATTTGTTAAATCAATTAGTAATAACACCCACCAGAGGAAACAATATACATTATCTAGTAGCCACAAATACGTCCAAAGACGTCATAAATACAACCGCACTTGAAGGGTTTAATGTTCACAGAATATTGATAGTTAAAATTACCATGATGACGATGAAACATCAGAAATCCAAAAGAAAGATTTACTTGTTTGACTCGGCCGATTACGAAGGATTAAGGCGTCAGCAGCAGCTGTTTTATGGTTTATTTTCGGTAGGAATAGAAATAGTAGCTGCAACCAAATACGAAAAGACAGTAGTAGCAGCAGTACCGAAAGTATTAACATCATATTCATTGAGAGTTTGTCGAGTCCCTTTCTTGACGTCACACGGGCTGCAATAGGAAAACACATACCTAGTAAATTTAGAAGTGACAGAAAGAAACCTAAATGGTACAATATTGAAGTACGAAAAGAATTAAAATACCAAAGAGCACTGTATTAAAAAATGAAGACATCACCCAATGACGAGTTTAACAATAAACAAAATGAAATAATACTTACATATGAAACAGCTAAAGCGATAGCAAGGAAAAACATGTCGCCTGGAATTAGCAGAATTAAAAAATAAAAGATTAGGATGATGACCCAAAAGCCTTTCGGTAATCTTTACAGGAGGTTTAGAGAAGAGAGTCGACAGTGCCATCCTTAAATAGCAATGAGCAAAAACTTTCCACGCGTTTAGAAACAGCTAAAACATTGAACTTAAAGTTTGATAGGGCTTTCAATAATCATTCACAGGAACAATGCGAGTCACTACCCAATCAACTCCATGACCCCACGTCTGAAATTGTAATGTCTTCTCTTGGAATCGAAAGCTAAGTTAAAGACATCGGAACAAACAAATCTGCAGGCCCTGACCAAATCTCTGCTCTCGTTTATAAAATGATAGCCTCAGAAATAGCTTCTTTCTTGGAAATTATATTTAATAAAGCTCTATATGATCGCGCAGTAGCCAATGACTGGAAAGTTTAAATGTCCCTCCTATATTTAAAAAAGGCAGCAGAAAAGTTTCGAGTATTTACTGACCCATCTCTGTCATGCCCATCTCATATAAAATTTTAGAGTACAGAATCATGAGTTCAATCTCGAAATATCTCGATTCTCAGATTTTACTTACAAAGAATCAACACGGTTTCCGAAGGGGGGATCTTGCGAGATCCAACTAGCACTTTTTATTCAAGATATTTTGGTCGAGAGAAACTAATGTTCAGTTCAATACTATATTTCTAGATTTTGAAAAGTATTTTGACAAATTCCCTCAAAGGAAGTTGCTCAAAAATCTAGGAAGCTGTGTGATTTATAAATTCGTTGTAATGTGACTTGAGTGACCATAAATCCGTTAACGTCAAACCAACAGTTTACGCCTATGCACCTTTCCGGATTTCGCCCACTTCTTTCCCTCCTCATTTTGAAATAGCACCTACCTCGATATCACCCCCTCTAAAAGCTACGACGAGCAAAGTTTTTGTCAGATCAAAAGCGCAGGCGGCGAGTGAGGTAGCGGATAGGATACTCGACCACACTAGTCCTTTATTAGGATAGAGAGCAGATAATTTAGTGGGTCTGTAATATCTGGGGTAGTAAAATCATTAATTAACATATAAAAGTAACGGATAACACTGGTATTGATGTACAAAAAAATTGACACGCTTTTCTCTACAAACGCGTCCTAATTTATAGTCAGACAAAAATATGGGTGTCAGGCAAAATAAAAATAAGCTATCCTTGTACTAAATTGCATAAGCCTCAAAAATAAAACAGTGGATCTCAAGCACATAATCCAAAGTTATTCCGCTGAAATAGTATTATGAAAGGAGAGTTGGGTGTGTAATAATATGAACGACCAAGATATTTTCCCAATATATTTCACAGTTTAAAGACATGATAGAGGTACAAGGCCCGGAGGAGGAGTTTTCGTGGCAGTAAAAAGTATTTTTGAAAGCAGATAATGTGTATTTAAAAATATTAACATGAAGCTAAATTAAATTATGTTTTTTTATAGACCTCCAGAGTCATATTTTAAAACACTTGTTACCCTCAATGAACAAAATACAAATTTACACGCAAAAATAATAACAGCATCAACGATTTTGGTGGTGACTTTAACCTCCTTGGTATCCATTGGGACAGCAATAGCGTTAACTCCTGGACCCGCGATCGCGAATCTCTATTGTAATTCCTTATTAAAATAGGTTCAAAGAAGTTCCCTCCATCAAGCAGTACGTATGCCCACCCGTGGGAAGAATATATTGGACCTATTTCTTACGAACACTCCTGAAATTATTACAGGAACGCGCCCAAAAGTGGTAGGACTGATTTTTTTTACAATTTAATTTATGACGATATACTTACATCGACTTAATAATCTTCAAAGTATGCTCCTTGAGCTGCTACACAATTAGTATAACGTTGTTCCCATTCCCCGTACGGCCGCTGGAAATTTTCTTTGAGGATTCCGTTGATGACCCTCGTCGAAGCCTCTTGAACGGCCTTTATCGCGTCAATACGTCGTCCCTTGAACAGTCTTTTCATCAGGGGGAAGAAGAAGAGCTGGTGGTGCCAGATCGGGAGAATAGGGCGGGTGCGGCAACGTGGCAACGCCGTATTTGGCCAGGAGCTGTCTGACGGAGCTGGCACGAATTTTCGGCACCATCTTGGCGCACACCTTGCGCATGGCCAAATCCTGTGAAATAATGCGTTGGACGTTGGATGCAGACAGACCCAACTGGTCTGCAATTTCTTCACTGGTTAAGCGTCGGCCTGTGTTCGGCAGTGTCCTCACTCTGTCCACATTCGCGTCGGTTCTTGCCGTCGACGGCCGTCCGGAGCGATGGTAAAAGCGAGGGGAAAAGCTAAAATTCCAAATACATTCTTCCAAAGCGTTTTCACGGACGATGTTGCCACCGCATATCTCCAAGAAACTAAAAATACTGAACCAAGGGCAAAAATATCAGCGTACGAACAAGGAATTTTACAAATGGTGAATGAAATCCAATTCAACAAATCCCCGGGTCCCGAAAATATACCAGCTAGAGTGATGAAATATATAGCTCCTAGTATCACTCCGTGCCTCGAATTTATTTTTAACAAATCACTCACAGACTGGAAAGTCCCAAAGATTTGGAAAATCGCCGACATTTAAAAGTTGTGACAGGGAGGACCCCAGTAATTACAGACCCATTTCTCTCACTTCTATAGGCTGCAAAATGTTGTAGCACATAGTTGTCAATTCCATTATGAGATAACTTGATAACATTAAATTTTTAAGATCAACACGGATTCAGGAAAACTCGCTCATGCGAGACCTAATTAAGATTATTGATGCATGATGTGATGCAATGTGATTGATTTGATGAGTGGGTGCAATATCTTTAGATTTTCAAAAGGCATTTAATAAGATTCCCCATGGTAATATTATTCGTAAATCAATGGTCGTCGGTATAAGCAAGAGCGCAATAAATTGGGTTGATGACTTTTTCCAGAGGGGGAATAGAGGGTAGTCCTTGACAGCGCTAGTTCCGACAGCGTACGGGTGACCTCGGTGGTATCTCAGGTAAGCGTAATCGGACCGTTGCTTTTCATCATTTTTGTTAATTTGAACCGCAAGGCAAAAAGTAAGATAGGATGTTCGTGGATGACACGGTGATTTATCGGGATATATCTGGGAATGAAAATCGTTTAACTCCTGTTCAGGATCTAGATTGCATCACTAAATGGTGTTCAAAATGGGGATTTTCATTTACCTTAATTTATGTTTGGTGGCAAATTTCTTTGAAAGATTAATGGAATTTGTTTACAAATTAACTGGATTCGGCCTAGAAGTAGTTGATGCGGTAAAATACCTTGGTGATACATTTACTAAAGTCTTAATTTGGGGGACCTACATACGATATGTTTGCGGGCAAGCATATAAAAAATTGGGATTTATTAGACGCATTGTCGGCAGGAGTGACTCCAAAGTGAAGAAACATTGTTACCACACTCTTGTATGACCGCATGTAGCGTATGGGATCCGAGTGGAAAAGGCATTCAGGAAATTGAGAAACTCAACGCCAGGCAGCCCGTTTCGTTAAAAACTCTTACGATAAAACGAAAACGGTCACTGGCATGCTTATGTAGTTGAGGTGGGAATCATTAGAAGAAAGATGATTCAATGCTAGATTGAACTTACTAAATAAATTCTGATCCGAATGCTTCAGCACCGAGGTCTTGCATATTATTTGCACACCAACATACATTGATCATGTATAAAACATTCGGGAAATAGATACCAGGACTAGTAGACTCAAGAACTCCTTATTCCCACGGACAATACGGGTTTGAAACTATAAGGCTATAGATAGCAACAATTGCACTTACCACCGTCAGCGCCTAGGCAAAAATTAGTACTCAATTGCATGCACTTTCGATGACCTCGTGTGTTCAGTTGCCAAAACCCTTCCTGTATGACCGCATTAGAATACTATTAATTAATGTAGGGCTGTTTACAGTATTACTTGCTCTGATTTGTTTGTTTTTAAGTTACCCTTCCATACACTCTCTCTCTGTGGGGGGGATCCTCCCGCTACCTACAGCGTTGGGTCACATTTCCTACCTGTATCCTTGGGGAAGGAGACCATGGTATGTTATATGTCCATGTAGTATTGGAATTCCGCCTTCTTACATTTAAAATTCTTGTTTACACGTTATTGGTTACATTTCTGACTGCATCCTAAGATGCATTGTTTGTTAGTTGATAGTACGTATTTATATGAGTGTATGTTGTAAGAGTTTTTGTATGAATTCATACGCCACTATTGGTATAGGTTTGCATATATGTGTTGATTTTGCATGCAGTTTTATTCGAGTTGACGGGTAGTGACCTAACACACCCTGCCACACGCCCTTGCGCTGGCTTGTGAGGTATTAAGTAGATGTAGACGTGACTAAACGAATTAATTAATTAACACGAGCAAAGGGTCGCAGTAGACAGATTAACATCCAACAAAATAAGAGTCACAGCGGGTGTCCCACAAGGAAGTGTTATTGGTTTGCTATTGTTCCTTTTATCCATTAAATGACATTGATTCTTAGGTTTTCGGGAAACTTCCTCTATTTGCAGACAATGTAGTGACACATAGGGAAATATTCAGTCATAAAGAGTATCATAAATTACCGACCTAACTGCAATCCAAAAGTTATGCGAGACATGGGAGCTGGAATTAAATTTAAATAAATGTGTTTCACAACATTTTTGGTGGAAAAATATTTCACCGGAAAACACTTTTACTGTACAGGAAACCAACATAACAGACGTGCAATCGGTCAAATATTTGGGTATTACGATTACTAAGGATATATCCTGGGGTAAACATTTTCTTGAAATTTGCGGAATAGCTCATAAGGAGTTAGGATTCATCAAAAGGATGCTAGGGAATTGTAATGAAAGGGTCAAGGAGCTTTGTTAGTTCACGTTATTTAGGCCCAAAGTTGAGTATGCTACAGATTTATGAGATCCTCATGATCTTTGCCTAACACGTTAAAAAGATGGATGACCCTTATTTTTAACAGTTCTACAGTATGATTTGAATATACGTATCCTGTTACTGAATATTGTTGCCCTTAAGTACTATCTTTCGTGTGATTAACATTTTTCAAGTGCATGATCCAACTAATATTTTTGTAGTGGTAACATGATTGGGATTGTGCATGAATAGCTAGTGACCCCGCCATACGCCCTTGTGGCGGCCTGTGAGAGATGTGTAGATTTAGATGTAAATATACAATATCCCTATTTAACAATGTGTAAATAATTTTTCAATTGACTTTTTAAGTACTTTAAAGTGAAAAAATTAAAAATAAAATAAAAATGACTCTAATCCATTTTTAAGCAAAATGATAGAAAAAATATCAAGTAATAAGAAATGTCTATGAATTTGGAAGCATTTTAAAATAATTTTATTCAATTTATATTTTATTAAAACAAATGTAAACACTTTGAAACTAAAAGTAGCTACCAATTTACTCTTGCAATGGCTGTCGAGAAAGTAACCTTCGTTTTCGTGTGGCTTTAGAATTAGTGGAGCGAGCCGAATGGTCGCTGTTTTGAAGCACACAGTAGGTCACCTCTGGTGAATAATGAACTTCACGAGAAAATTGACGAAACGTTCGTGAAAACCGGCGTTTTACGATACATAAAATCTTGAGAAAGTTTTCTGCAGATTTCTACGACTCTGTCGTAGAAATAACGTCTGTGAAATTTAGGCTACTGCATGTTTTGTGGTCGTTTCGACGAAGAACTTCTAGATGCCGCCATCGGTTGCTGAGATTTCAGGCGGCGGGATTTTATCCTGTATGGGATTGGTAGAGATATGTAGTTTGAGATGAAAATAATAAATTATCCTTATCTATTCTAGTGTTTTCTTTTCATACCATAACGGAGGTTACTTTCTGGATAGCCCTCGTATTTTACGCTCACAGACTTCCGGTTCTCATCAATTTGGCTAGAGAACTGCGGGGTATTTGTTTGGCTAATATATCGTATGGTTAGAAAGTATTTGGAATGTCATGAGAGTTCAATCATTTGATTTTAGGATGCGGTCTTTGAGATTGTTCCTAATATTTGAAATTCAAAAAAGTCGGTATGCTTATATGTACTTTTCAAATAAAGAACGGTTTTATCATTGCAATTGTGGAAACTATACATTTCCTGATATAAAGTTTATAATTTAATGTAAACATTAAAACATTTTACACGACAAAATAAATAAATTCCCGAAGCAAAACCAAATATATTCCGCGTAGAACCCATGATTTCAGTGGTCCAAAAATTTCGTGTTTCCATTTTACTACCTAATACTACTACCTAGAAGTCTTACCATTTCTCTTTGCCACTTTCAATCATAAGAAATAAAAGGTTTTCGTTTGGATTTAAAAAGATACCAACAGGGTTGCATTTTCATGTTCCTTTGCCTGTTCACCTGCCTGTGCATTAATATCACGAAGGTACCCTTCGGGGAAAATGTGACGGTGATGGGAGCGACCGAAAGCGTCCTCGCACGACTTTCTCTCCGGTGAGGGGGTACAAATTATGATTGCGTTACGCAGTTCATAAATGGCCCTCAGTCCGCACGAACTTCCCCGTTGCTAATCTTTGTTTCAAATCTTTTCCCTTTCACTGTCCTTTTAGCGGAACTCTCTCTCTCTGTCCGCCAACCCTCACTACGAGTCCCCCAGCTCCCGTCCAGAAACACCTTACGTGCTCCCCACCTACCGTTCATTTAACTTCTCCGCAACCCTCCCCTAAACCTACCATCCCTTCCATAACTCTACCTCTTTCCCTAAACCCCACCCTTAAACGTGCAAACTCCCTCACACCATCCGACGAAAGAACCTCGCTCATTCCCCTGCGTTCGAGCAACCGTTGTCGCGTCTCGGTCGGCGGCCTTCCCCCAGGGGAATTTTATAGTTCGACTCTGGGTCTTCTCCTTCATTACCAGTCGCATTGAGAATCACAAGTAGTCCCATTCGACTGTTAAATGGAGAGGCGGGAACGCCATAGGGGGTGAACGCAGAAGTAGGCCAATCTCTTTTCTCACCCTTCACTCTCCGCCGCTCAGATCCCCGTCCACGTCTGTTCCAAGCGTCCCCACCGCCGCTGCCACGTCTTCATGAGAAAAGGAAACGACATCTCCCCCCTCCTTTCGTACTCAGCCAACAGGATGACTCCACATCGGCCTGTGAGCAGAACGGAAGATAGAAGGGTGACATATTTTTCCCCAATTTCATTTTTCAACCCGCGAGGATTTGTTCCCCTCATTCCATGCTCCATGTGTACCTCATTCTCCTTTTCCGAATTTCCTATTCCTTTTACCTTATTCCTCTCTCTTCCTATTTCCTATCTCTTTTCCTCCATTCCTCTTTTGAATACATCGTATCCCCATCCGCTTTCTCCGTTCGAAATTGCCTCTAAACCCGATTTACCCGCCCTAGAAGGAGCTAGCTCCTCCCTTTTTCTCTTCATTATCTCTCTTATCCTGCAAACAAATCATTTGTTACTTCTATCTCTCCGCGATCCAGTCTCCATTTCACCGTCTCTCTTCTCACGAACAAACCCTATCCGTCTTGCTTCCCGGAGCGTACAAAAACCATTCCGTCACGGGCGGTTATTCGGGAAGGACAGAGTGAGTGGGAGGGGGACAATGTGAGGACTGAGTTTAGAGTGAAAGAATGGTTGTAGGAAGGAGATGATGAGAGGGCAGAGTAACACCAGGAAGGAAGAGAGAAAGAGGAAGGATGGACGGATGGATTTTTTGAAGGATGGACGTATAGCTAGAACGTGGCGTGGAGGAAGGGTTAAAACATTCGCCAATCTGTCAATTGGTTTTCTTTCACGTCCTCGGGCACCCAAAAACGTGTTTACGCCGAAGGTTTCCTTATTTGGAACGTTCGATTTCACTCCTTCTCGATCCTATTGACAAACTCCCTCCCTTCCCACGTTTCAAAAACCTCGGCCCTCCTCCTCGTTCTTTTTCCCCCATACCCGCTTCTCATGGGTAGAACTACCCCTATTTGCAACCCCACTACCAAGTTCCTCAAACCATTTCTCTCTTTATTCTCCTCTTCATCAGTCTTCTTTCTCTATCTCTCCTTTAACCTTCCTTCCGTCTCGTAGAAGCAGAAGGAATCCTCATTTGCAGATCTCTCTATTCCCCCCTCACTCCCTCCCATCGGCGGGAACGCGAATGCGGATCACGTCTCCGTCTTGCCCGGAGTAGGATGAGATGGAAGCGGCAGTGGGGAGGGAAAAGTAGGATTCCGGGGACCGGGAAGACTCCGGGAGGGGGTTTATGGTGGGAAGGTTCAGGAGGAGTAGGATCGGAGGAGGAGGGAAAAGAGACGGAAACACATGGCGGGACGTCCCGGAGCTTCGAAGAGATCCTGCAAGAAAACGTTATAACACGTGCAGGCAAACACACGGCCGCGCAGTGGTGAACGCGACCGTAAAGGCCCCTCCCCTTTGGACACGCGGGAAAGAGCAAACGTAAGTTGATTAATGGGGGTGACTGGAAGGATAGTGAGGGAATAAATATTGTAGTTTTTATTAAATATAAGTAAGAAATAAGCGAAAAGATAAGCATTTGAGGTACTCTGAGGCTAACTTGATCTTCTTTGAGCATCACGAATAAATCAGAAAAGCCGTGCCTCATTAATGGACCAGTTTCCTTAGTAACCATAAAAACATTCCACCCGCAATGAGCGATCTTTATTTAAGCAACCTACAATAAAAACCGATATCTTGGCCAACGGTTAAATACGACTGCGTGTCCACGAAATTTTTTGTGTTGAGCACACAATGTGAAATTGTATTTATTGACTCGAGGGAAGTGAAAATTCACACTTGCTTTCCGAAAAGAATAAAAATATTGGTGAATTACATTAAGGAAATAAATATTTTCAGCTGGAATTTAGGCGTTATCTTACTTTATTTTATTCGTAATTTTTCATATTTTCTATTTATTTTGTGATGCAATTCGTAGATGAATTTAATTGACGATAAGCTCAGTTAAATTATTTTCTCGGAGGTAATCTAATGTCCCGAAACGTGGGATGTTTAATTTTTCATAGCAGTTGTATTTGGCAGCATTAATAACAATATTTTTTTGTTTTAACTTTTGCTTAAAGTTAATACTAACAACTATTTTTAACAAATCAGGAAATAAAAAAAAACACCCAAAGAGCAGGTAATTCAAAGTCCACAGTGAAACCCATTTGATGGACTACAACCTCAATGTGGTAGAAGGAATTGCGTGTTCTTACAGGTATAACCCATTAACCCCTGTATAACCCATTGAACTGTGCTGGCGGTCTAGTAGGGCGACCCATACCAGATAGGTGAAAGAGTAAGTGCCAGATGAATGGTAGTCCATGCAGCATAGTAGTCCAGTCCTCAGTAGAGCAGTTGCAAAGAAATCTGATAGCATTGCAGTGATAATGTCACGTTGAAAACACTTTTGGAGAAAGCAACGCGACCCTCCTTCATTTATTTATCCCAAGAAATTATGATGAACCAAAAATATGCAGATCGTTTTTAAGGTCTCAGTGACACACAAATGTGCTGTCTCGGGCTCAATAAGAAACCTAATACATCCTGGAACACTGCTACTAATTTAAAATAAGGAAAGCGGATTTGACAATTCATTCAACCAAATTTAATTTCTGAGATATGGGACGGGAAATATTCAAGAATATCATTCTTTCTATTGTTTTAAGCTCAACTTTGTGAAAGTTCATGTTCATTAAATAAAGAAACAAAATGTATACATCATTTAATGAAGAAAATCACTGCCTATCTAATCTTCGTCATTCAAGGAGGTGATTGAAAAACGTCCAAATTATCGGGGTGCCACTTACGGTACGGTGGCGTCAAATAAGCTTCAGGACAGGGGAAAGGAGAACATCCGGGTCCCGATCCCGATTGCGCTCTGAGTTTTGTCACTAATCATTTGTTGCTTCACGGTACGGGCGGATCTCACCTCCATATCCACCACCCAAACCCCGCCTCCCCCCTCCTTCCCTCCCTTTGAATCCGCCTTCCTTCTCTCTTTCACCGCCGCAGTCAAATGATTCGACGCCGGGGAGGTCGGCGTGGCGGTCCCATTTCGATGAATGTAATCTGGCGTGTTTGCCGAACATTTAATTATCCTGTTTGTCGGACGTTGAGACTAATGATGCCTCGAGTCTGCGGAATTATAGGGGCGCGAGGGAACGGCGTGGGTGGGAGAGGAATTGGGAGGAGAGACGCACGGAGCAGATAGAGGGAGAGTGAAAAAAGATAAACTTTTCGTACTCGTGCTATATTTTTTTCCACCTCGTTCCGTAGCTGCCAGGAAGAGAACACAATACCGAGTCGGGAACTGCATTCTTGCCAGCGCGAAACCAAACTCAATGAGTAGTACCTTCCCATGTCAAATTTTGCATGTTCTTCTCGGAATACCGTACAGATGTTCATTTCGTTCACAAGCTGATAGCAACTGTGAGCTACGGGTTATTTTACACTAGTTTTTGAACCAATGTACGACTTTTTGCTATGATCAATCTACGTCATCCGGTATTAGTGTCCGTGGAAAAAGGCTTATTCTGAGTGTCCGACTTTCATCAGATTTTACTCTTAGGAGTTGTTGTTTTAGCTGTACTCGCAGGGTTTTCCGCAGTTTTTGTACCAAGATTTTTGGGAAATGGAAAATGATCAGAGATAACGTATGTGAAAAATTAATTCTGAGTTTTTGTGAAACTTGGTGGCAGTGCGCGATCTCGTTTATATTATTTTCACACATAAAAATAGATATATAAGGAAAGGGGATAGGAAAACAAAAAAGACACACACAGGAAAGGTGGGGAAGGCGGATATGAGCAGATCACAAATGCAAAAATATTTCCTTATCCGGGATTTGAACCACGGGCCTTCCACTTGCCGGGCGGTCTTTTATATGTTTTCCTATCCCCTTTCCTTGTATATCTATTTCTATGTGTGAAAATAATATTTGTTCGTCGTATGGCGGGATTTTTGTGTTTGAATATGTATATATGTATATATATATATATATATATATATATATATATATATATATATATATATATATATATATATAGTCACTTTCTTGGAAAAGCCACGAACGTGCACAATAAAATTCACTAAATAGTCATAGCAAACACAGAAACTAAAACATATAAAAGAGGGACTCACTAGTTCTCGAATTTTCGGTGGTGGAACCACCTTTCTCAAGAGGAGTTCTGTTCCTAATTCCTCTTGAGAAAGGTGGTTGCACCACCGAAAATTCGAGAACTAGTGAGTCCCTCTTTTATATGTTTTAGTTTCTGTGTTTGCTATGATTATTTAGTGAATTATATATATATATATATATATATATATATATATATATATATATATATATATATATATATATATATAGATTATGCGGAAGTACTCACGAGAGCAATATAACTTTTGGACGGCACAATAGAACACAGAATAAACCGGATAACACGTAAAAGAACACTCACATTACTCACTGACAATAATCTACAATGTGAGTGTTCTTTTAGGTGTTATCTGTTTTATTCTGTGTTCTATTGTGCCATCCAAAAGTTTTATAAATATTATATATGTATATATATGCATAATAACCAAGTTTATTAAATATACATTTCGACAGATCCCCTGAGATAACCATTGGAGTCGGCAATCCGGCATGTTGTCTTGGCTTGCGTATTCATTCAAATGAAAAGTATCTTTCGGACTTGGACACATTTTTCTAAACCTCCTCAAAAAATATGTCTCAAAAGTGTCGTTATATCAGTAATGCATATTCATGAAGTGATGGATTGTATGTGAGGGAAAGCATGTTCGAATACGAACATTTCAATGAATACAAGAATTCACAGGGAAAATAATGTTTGATCACAGAAATGGCTTTTTTCCCCAAATGAAGCCTAAGCGCGGAAATTGAAATGATTCAATTTATTTTTAATCATTTTGATTTGCTACGAGAAATACGATTACCCATGTATCGTGTGAATTGTGTATGCATGTCTCCCAGGGCCACCGTACGGAAGAGTTTCGCACGTGGAAATAAACGTACGCACGCGTAACTCCAAATTATCTACCATCTATTGATTTTCAAATATGCTTGTGGACACAAAATAACGCGAGATATTTGTTTCTGCTAAAGGAAAATAGAATTGAAATGATCACGATCTGCTTCTTGAAAATCCCCAAGTGACTCACTTTTCGCCTCTCAAAATAATTCAACCGTTTCCTTTCACGTTCCATCTTCGGATCTATAGACCAACAGGAATTCGTCCCTTAAAGTGAGTCCGTTGTGCTCTGAGATTCAGATACCTTTCAAAGACACCATAAGGTATTAATTTCTCGCACAGGGATTAGCGATTCTCTCTCTTTGTATTAAGGGTATGTTGCTGATTAAATTATTTATTTACACACTAATTGATAGTTTTCAATAAAAACTGAGTATTTAACTTTTATGTCATTTCAATTTAATTTAAAATAGATATTTAAAATGTAAAATATCCCATTATAGTATCATATATAAGGTGTTTCTTGACGGGGAGAAATATTAAGACTTTTTTTACGAACTCATTTTTCCCAATCTTAAGAAAATCACGTTTTTTCCTATTATATACTATGTCATTCGACTACTTTAGTTAAAAGGAAATTATAATACATAAACGAATATAAATTTATTATAATTTATGTAAATAATAAATTTATTGTGATGTCACTTAATATATTAATAATTATTAAATGCCAATTTTGATGACATGAAGGCACTTCTCAAAAAGCCAATAGCTTCTTTTTAAATTACACTTCAAATGTATTGCAATTGTCACAAATTATAG